>PVKP010016405.1:0-48198 GCA_004027715.1 Plecturocebus donacophilus
ACCATCTTAGCCAACATGGTGAAATCCCGTCTCTACTAAAAATACAAAAAAATTAGCTGGGCGTGGTGGTGCGTGCCTAGTCCCAGCTACTCGGGAGGCTAAGGCTGGAGAATCGCTTGAACCCGGGAGGCGGAGATTGCCCTGAGCCGAGATCCTGCTACTGCACTCCAGCTTTGGCGACAAAGCGAGCGAGACTCCGTCTCAAAAAAAAAAAAATGGTTTAGGGAGAAACTAACCCCTTTAGTCCTTAGCACATTTATCACAGAGGTTAAGTAAAGTCAATAGAGTGGTTTAAGATCAAGCCAAAACACTTCACCCGGGAAGTGGGAAGGGCTATGGTTATGTACCCAAATTTGCTAAGATTTCCCTGAACCATAAGCCTGTGAAATCCCTTCTAGATTCGTTTCTTTACCCAAACCACCATCATAATAGCAGCCTTTTCTGTGAAATTTATATGCCCTGAGAACAGGAGGATTATTGGGCTTCTTGAGGGATGAGAAGACATGCCAACAGATAAAGTGTGAAGAAACCTGTAGATGGAGGGTGGAAGAGGTCTGAGCAGGACATTTACTCAGATGCCAAAATTGACGCTCCTTTCCTATCAGAGTGGGAAGGAGTACAGATCTTTTTCACTTGTAAGAATCCAATAGGGAATGCAAGAACATTGCTTCATTTGTATATTTCTCTCCACAAATGTAAGGAACTCCTTTCTACATACACATTTTTTTTTAAATCAGAATGTGTAGTTAGTTGTGGAAATAGCCTACCAGTATATGTCCACTTCATGGGTAAAGGGCTAAGCCTGTGTTACAGTTCTCAGCTTCTGTTGCATGGTAGGTAGGTACTTAGGTGATGTTAGGGAATGGATAGTAGTACGGATGCTCTTGGCTGGTTTGAGGACTGTAAAGGAAAATTCCTTCCATTTTTGGTGGGGAGACAGTCTTGCTCTTTTGCCCAGGCTGGAGCACCGTAGTACCATCTCGGCTCACTGCAACCTCCACCTCTCAGGTTCAAGCAATTCTCCTGCCTCAGCCTCCCGAGCAGCTGAGATTTCAGGCACCTGAAAATACCTAGTTAATTGTGGTATTTTTACCATGTTGGCTGGGCTGGTCTTGAACTCCTGACCTCAGGTGATCCACCAGCCTTGGCCTCCCAAAGTACTGGAATTACAGGCCTGAGCCACCACACCTGGCCTGAAGTAAATCTTTTCATTTGTGACTTTATGAAATTTGATGGTTGACTTATGAAACAGGACATTTAATAAAATTTGAGGCTGGGTGCAGTAGCTCATCCCTGTAATTCCAGCACTTTGGGAGATTGAGGTGGGTGGATCCCTTGAAGTCAGGGGTTCGAGACCAGCCTGGCCAACATGGTGAAACCTGTCATTTAATAAATTTGAAAGACTACTCTTTTCTGAATCAGCCTGCTAATTTGACCCTTGGTCACATTTATTTTATTTTTATTTTTTCCAAGGCACAGTCTCACTCTGTTGCCCAAGCTGGAGTGCAGCTTTTTGTTTGTTTTTTAGAGACAGGATCTCACTGTGTTGCCTAGGCTGGTCTGAAACTCCTGGGCTCAGTGATCATCCAGCCTCAGCCTCCCAAAGTGCTGGAATTAAAGGCGTGAGCCACTGTGAGGCCAACCTTTGATTTCTTTCTTGCGGAAAGGAAATGGCATTTGTTTTAATTTCCTGGGGCCTACTATAACAAATTCATATAAACTAATCAGAAAATTACTCAGTGCTGGAGGCATTTAAGAATCCTACCTTGTCTCTCCCTCTCTTCTGGGAGGCCAACCTTTGATTTCTTTCTTGCGGAAAGGAAATGGCATTTGTTTTAATTTCCTGGGGCCTACTATAACAAATTCATATAAGCTAATCAGAAAATTACTCAGTGCTGGAGGCATTTAAGAATCCTACCTTGTCTCTCCCTCTCTTCTGGTGGTTGTCAGTAATTCTTAGTGTTCCTTGGCTTGTAGCTGCATTACTCGAATCTGTTGCTGTCATCTCGTGATCTTCTTCGTGTTTCTCTTAGAAGATGACTTGTCATTGGATCTAGAGCCCACCCTAATCAAGTATAACATCATTTTACCTAATTATTTCCCTAACGGCCTCATATCCAAATAGGGCCACATTCTGAGTTTCTAGTTGGACATAAATGAGGGGAGGGCCTCACTATTCAGTCCATCCTTCACTATCCAAATCACTTTGGTTCACGAGTTTAGGTGGCATGAGTGCTAGTGCTGGCATTGATATTAATGCTACCAAAGTAAGCATTAGCTTGTGGGTTTTTTTTAAGACAAGAGTTTTGCTCTTACTGCCCAGGCTTGAGTGCAATGGCTCAGTCTCGTCTTACTGCAGCCTCTGCTTCCGGGGTTCAAGTGATTCTCCTGCCACAGCCTCCCAATTGGCTGGGATTACAGGCATGTGCCACCACACCTGGCTAATTTTTTGTATTTAGTACAGACAGGGTTTCACCATGTTGATCAGGCTGATCTCGAACTCCTGACCTTGGGTGATCCACCTGCCTCGGCCTTCCAAAGTGCTGGGATTACAGGCGTGCACCACCACGCCTGGCGTATTAGTTTCTTTTTAATCACTAGAGCAGTCAGTTCTGGGCACTGACAAAATTAAGTTGGTGATCTTGGGATACTTTGTTCATAGGGATACTTTGTTAGTAATGACTTGCCTAAATTGTGACCCTTAAGAGATTCCGAGCAACTGACAGTCTAGTACTTTAATCAAAGCCTGTAACTCATAAGACCCTGCTTGTTTGCTGCATCAGCCTGGAGGGGCAGGCCCCTTGTTCTCCAAAATGCAAAAATCAGAAGGCACATAGTGCCAACTGCATAATGCTGTGCAATGAGAAAAGATACTGCCCGCTTTCAAAGGTTGAATGTCTATACTATAAAGTCTGTATTCATAAATCAGATTCAACCCTAATTCCAAAACCTCTCATGTCATTCAGGGTGTGGGCCGAAGATACGCTCATGTGGTGTTGAGGAAAGCAGACATTGACCTCACCAAGAGGGCAGGAGAACTCACTGAGGATGAGGTGAGGAAAAGGAAGGCGGTTGGGGGTGGAGTCTGCCTCGGAAAGGCCATCTAGATTTGACCTTGTCCTGCCTGCCAGGTGGAACGTGTGATCACCATTATGCAGAATCCACGCCAATATAAGATCCCAGACTGGTTCTTGAACAGACAGAAGGATGTAAAGGATGGAAAATATAGCCAGGTGTGTACCAAAATGAGGGCAGGATTAGAGGAATGGTGGAGAATCCTAATAGAATTGGGCATAGGAGGTAAGGCGATAAACATCCCTCGCCCCCTCCTCTGAATCCAGGTCCTAGCCAATGGTCTGGACAACAAGCTCCGTGAAGACCTAGAGCGACTGAAGAAGATTCGGGCTCATAGAGGGCTTCGTCACTTCTGGGGGTGAGTGGGGAGTCTCCTCTCCCTGCCTGCCTCAACTCACAGCATTCCTCCTGCTCACTCTTCCTTTTCCCCAACGTTTTTTGTGCTGTGTATGACCTATGACCCTTCTTTTTTTTTACCTGCAGCCTTCGTGTCCGAGGTCAGCACACCAAGACCACTGGCCGCCGTGGCCGCACTGTGGGTGTATCCAAGAAGAAATAAGTTTATAGGCCTTGTCTGTTAATAAATAGTTTATATACCAATGGCTTCCTTCTTTGTGGTTCTGTCAATTCTAATAGGGAATGTTAAGGTGCTGAGCCCTTTAGACATTTCTCCGTTTCCACATAGAGCTGTCCCGACTCAGTCACCCACACAATACTATCGGTTTTGGCAGTGGTGATGCTGCAGACCCCCCAGTCTCCCTACGTGTAGTGATGTCCTTCCCTGTAAAGAGAAGAGTGAGGGGAAAACAGTTCCCAGCCTTCCGGGGGAGACGGAGATGAGGTTAGAGACAAATCATCTGGGGTTGGTGTGCAGCATGGTTGTGGGATGGGTAGCTGAGCCTAGACAAAAGGGTCATCTAGATATAAAGTCCTTTGGGCTCTGATCTAAAGCAACAAACGCAAAGACACTGACATTGGTTATGAAGGGCCTGGGCTCCCTGGTGGAGTACGTGGGTGGGTCAGGATGGGGAGCGGCTGGACAGACCGGTCTCGCTCCGTTCGGTTCCACTCCACCTGCCCGGGTTTCCGCGTCTTGCTGCGCTGCTCCGACGCGGCTTCCGGCGGGGATGCGCGCAGCGCGGAAGCTTGCGGCAGGCCGGCCACCCGGGAGAGTGGGGGGAGGGACCGTGAGCGCCGCAGTCCGTCAGCCATGGAGCGAAGCTTGCTGGCGGCGAGGCCGCGGCAACAAGGTAGCCACCCCCGCAGCATACCTCGATCACAGTCTGCAGCAGCACCGCCTCCCCGCGCCCTCCAGGGTGCGCTGGTCCCGGCCGCGCGCCCCGCCCTCCGCATCCCGGGCGTGGTCGGTTAAGTCCCCGGCCGCGACCCAGCCCCGGGGAGCTAGTCTCCACCCCACAGCCGCCATTCGCTCTTCCGGATCCCTTTAGAGTACGCCGCACCATGCAGCTCAAGCTCTTCCGGCGCCTGCTCCTCGCAGCTCTGCTGCTGGTGATCGTCTGGACCCTCTTTGGGCCTTCGGGGTTGGGGGAGGAGCTGCTGAGCCTCTCACTAGCCTCCCTGCTCCCAGCCCCCGCCTCACCGGGGCCGCCCCTGGCCCTGCCCCGCCTCTTGGTCCCCAACCAGGAAGCTTGCAGTGGTCCCGGCGCCCCTCCCTTCCTGCTCATCCTCGTGTGCACGGCTCCGGGGAACCTGAACCAGAGAAACGCCATTCGGGCCTCGTGGGGCGGGCTGCGTGAGGCTCGAGGGCTCAGGGTACGGACGCTATTCCTGCTGGGAGAGCCGAACGCACAGAACCCCATGTGGGGCTCCCATGGGAACGACCTGGCCTCGGAGTCAGCAGCCCAGGGGGACATTTTACAGGCTGCCTTCCAGGACTCCTACCGCAACCTCACACTCAAAACCCTCATTGGGCTGAACTGGGCTGACAAACACTGCCCCATGGCCCGATACGTCCTCAAGACAGATGATGATGTGTATGTCAACGTCCCCGAACTGGTATCAGAGCTGGTCTTGCGAGGGGGCCGTTGGGAGCAATGGGAGACAAGCACGGAACCCCAGAGAGAGGCTGAGGTTGGGAATGAAGAGCGGGAAGGCGGCCAGGCCTTGCACAGGGAGGAGGTGCCTCTTCTCTACCTGGGCCGGGTGCACTGGCGGGTGAACCCCTCTCGGACACCAGGGGGCAGACACCATGTTTCGGAAGAGCAGTGGCCTCACACCTGGGGCCCCTTTCCACCCTATGCCTCAGGCACGGGATACGTGCTGTCAGCGTCTGCTGTGCAGCTCATTCTCAAGGTGGCCAGCCGGGCACCCCCTCTCCCATTAGAGGATGTCTTTGTGGGGGTAAGTGCCCGACGAGGAGGCCTCGCCCCAACACAGTGTGTCAAGCTGGCTGGTGCCACCCACTACCCCCTGGACCGGTGCTGCTACGGGAAATTCCTGCTGACGTCCCACAGGCTGGACCCCTGGAAGATGCAGGAAGCGTGGAAGCTGGTGGGTGGCTCTGATGGAGACAGGACTGCGCCCTTTTGCTCCTGGTTCCAGGGAGTCCTGGGCATCCTGCGGTGTCGAGTAATAGCCTGGCTTCACAGCTGAGAGTGCTTGGGACCACAGGAAAGACAGGAACAGGACCTTCTCTCTCCCAGGCCCAATGCAGGGGCCCTCACTGGCTGCAGCTGATACGTTTCCTCATACTAGATCCTCAGTCTCACTAAAGACAGGGATATGGGAGACACCCAGGGGCCTGGCCTGCCAGTCCCAAAGATGGTCATCAGGAAAAGAAAAAAAAAATGCTGCAGTTGTTCTCTCCAGCTAGGGCAGAAGAGGGGTGTTAAGCTCCTCAATAAACTTGTCTCCACTTCTTCGAGTGCAGTGTTGTCTTCACCAGAACTCCCAGAACACAAACCTGGAGAGCCCAGAGGCTGCCAGACCCTGCTGCATGGGAAGGACGTCTCCAGGGTCACGGGAGAGAGGACAGCCTCTCTGAGGAGGCAGGCCCCTAAAAGGCAAAGCTAAGGCCACAGCAGCCACAAGGTATGGGGGGTGGGGGTAGAGGCAGGACACTGACCCCTCTGATCCTAGAATGGCCTCATGCTGGGCAAGGGGGAGGGGAACAGGTCCACAGTATGATACAGACATTATCCAAAAAACCACTTTCGTCTTTAATACCAACCCACCCCAGGAGCCAGCTGTCCACCCCTAAATTGGGGAAGGGAGCACACTGCCCCCACCTCCTTGTTCCAGGGAATAGTAATTTCCCTACAGGTGATCTTGGGAGAGACTCTCCCCAGGCAACCCTGGAGCCTGGCTCAGCGCACAAATCTGTTCAGGGCAGATGGCCAGGCCCCCGTGGGCTTGGTCTTTGCTTCCTTCTGCTGCTGCAGCTGCTGCTGCTGCTCAAGGCTCTGCCGGACCTTGTCCTGGGGACCAGAGAGAGGGAGGACACGGGCAGAGTAAGAAATGGCAGGCTGGCAAGGGCAGAGGCACAAGCAGGAGGGTGTAGCCTGTGGGAGGCCCAGCCCATCCCAATGCTCATCTACCCTGTGTTCCTCATCCATGACCTTCCTCTTCCTCTTCACCAGGCTTGCTGTGGAGCTGCGGCCCTTCTGCTTTGGCTTTGGCTGGAAGGGAGCCTTAGCCTCTGGGTCATAGCCCTGAAGGAGGAGGGGACAGGAGTGAAATCTGTTACAGCCTCAGAGTCAAGGAATTGGCAGCACCCACATGCTGGCCACAATTCTAGGGACAAGCCATGGTGGGGAGAGGATGTAGGGCTGAGGATGGGTCTGGGCACTCAGGAGTCTGCTCCATACCAGCCTCTCTATCCGCTCCTTCTTTCTCTGCTCAAGAGAGATGACATCCACCTCAGCCAGGGCTCGTGGGTCCAGACAAATAAGCTCTGCGGGTACCTGGGGATGTCACAGAGGACAGGACTCAGCAAGGAGCCACAGGAGGGCAGCACCAAAGAGAAGCCAAGGAGGCTGCTGAACCCCTCTGCCCAAGACCCCCAGCATGAGACCTTTCTCTGCCTTCAGCCCCAAACCACATACACACCTTCCCCAGCAGCAGGGGCCTCACCCTCTCCAGCAGGGGGACCCTCACCCTCTCAAGCAGGGGGAAGCTCACACTCTCCAGTAGGGAAGCCTCACCTTCTCCAGCAAGGCCTTCACCTCCCACTCCTGGCGCTGCTTCCGGCTTCTGTATGGGTTACTCTCCAGGCCATCGAAGTTGGGCTCAGCAGCCCCTGGACAGAGGGAGAGAGGAGCATAGAGCCATAAAGAAGGACCTCAGTCCAACAGCTCCAGCCCAACCAAGTCCCCAGCTCCTAGCTGTCTCAGGCCCAAACTTGCTACCCAGAGTTCATTCACTCCAAGCCCCATCCCCTGACCCACTCACCAGGGACCAGCATGCTGGTGATGCCCCCACTGTGCCCCACCCCCAGCACATCTTCAAAGGGGCAGAACTGAAGGCCATGCACAGGGCCTGAGAGCCGGTGGGCAAGGTAGGGCTGCTCAAGGGAGGGTGGGCTGGCCTTGCCCTGCCCTGCCCAGATGTTGACAACGTCACCCATTCCTGCCACCAGCAGTCCCCTCTGGGAGAAGGCCAGGTGCCCTGCTCCATGGGGCAAGGTCCGAGTGCTCAGAGGCTGGAACGTCCCTCGCAAGTCAAAGATCTTCAGCTGGTGGTCTAGGCCAGAGGTGGCCATGTACCTGGTGAGAGAAGAGAGATCAATTAATGTATCAGTAAATGGGTTTAACAAGCAAGCTGTGGCCAAGTCCAGGCATCAAATTTGGCTGGGGAGAAAAAGATTAATAGTAGTGACCACGGCTGTCACCCTGAACACTCCACAGGCATCTTCTCGGTTAAGCTGCACACAGTTTTATTTCCCTTTTAGCGGTGAGGAAACTGAAGCTCAGAGAAAAGACAGCTAGGTCAGTGAATGTTCACGCCTGTCTCTTTAGCCTCTGCCTCTGACCTGCAGATGCTAACACCACAGACCCCTCTTGAGACACGGGAGTCAAAATGAGCACACAAATTAACAGGCTGTGCTGTACCTAAATGTGATGTTCCCCTGTACACATATGCAGCATACGGCCCAGCAAAGGGAAGACATCTGCAATGGTCAGGAGGGGCTTCATGAGAAGGGTAGGATTTGATCCATTCTAGGTAATTCTCAAAAAAAGTAAAAAAGTACAGGAAACATACACAGCAAGTTCAAATGCATTAACACCAGAGCGTGGAGACTGAGATGGAGCCAGAGGTTTCTTAGCGGGATTAGTGGGAAACATGGTCAGGAAAATCAGGAGGGGACAAATTGTGAGGTTATTTATTTATTTATTTTTACTTTTTTGAGTCAGAGTTTCGCTCTTGTCCAGGCTGGAGCGCAATGGTGCGATCTCGGCTCACCGCAACATCTGCCTCCTGGGTTCAAGCGATTCTCCTGCCTCAGCCTCCTGAGTAGCTGGAACTAGAGGCATGCGCCACCATGCCCGGCTAATTTTGTATTTTTAGTAGAGATGGGGTTTCTCCATGTTGGTCAAGTTGGTCTTGAACTCCCAACCTTAGGTGATCCACCTGCCTCAGCCTTCAAAGTGCTGGCGTTACAGGCGTGAGTCACTGCGCCTGGCCTGTGGGGCTTCTTTAAATTCAGACCGAGGACCCATAGCTTATTATCCCAACATTGCTCTCAGGCAATGACAAATCACACACTGAAGCCTGCACGGACTTGAGAAGGCTTACTTAGGAAGCGGTGAAGTAACGCACTGGAGGGCCTTGCCCTGCCCCTCTCTTGGCTTTCCTTGGAAGGAGAGAGGGAAGGTTGGTGACTTAATCTTCTCTGGGAATTATAATGATTCTCTGGGAGATCACTGCATAAGTTGTTTACTTTCAGAGGTTGGAGTTTCTTTTCTTCCCTTTTTTTTTTTTTTTTGAGACAGGGTCTCACTTTTTCGCCCAAGCTGGAGTGCAGTGGTGTGACCTTGGTTCACCGCAACCTCTGCCTCCCTGGTTCAAGTGATTCTCATGCTTCACCCTCCCAGGTAGCTGGGATTACAGGCACACACCACCATGGCTAATTTTTGTATTTCATGTAGAGCCAGGGTTTCGCCATGCTGGCCACACTGGTCTTGAACTCCTGGCCTCAAGTGACCTGCTCGCCTCGGTTTCCTAAAGTGCTGGGATTACAGGTGAGGTTGGAGTTCTATGTTCAAGTTGTTCCTCAGAGAGGGAAGCTGAGGGGGACCAGCCAGGCAAGGGTTGTATGTTTGCCAAGAGGCCAAGGACTCTCTTTTTTACCTTGGCTGTGAACCCAGAAGAAGGGAATTAAGGAGGTTTTTTTGTTTTGTTTTGTTTTGAGGTGGAGTCTCACTCTGTTGCCCAGGCTGGAGTGCAGTGGCGTGATCTTGGCTCACTGCAACCTCCGCCTCCCGGGGTTCAAGCAATTCTCCTGCCTCAGCCTCCCAAGTAGCTGGGATTACAGATGTTCGCCACCACGCCCAGCTAATTTTTGTATTTTTAGTAGAAACGGGGGTTCACCATATTGGCCAGGCTGGTCTCGATCTCCTGACCTCAGGTGATCTGCCCACCTTTGCCTCCCAAAGTGCTGGGATTACAGGCATGAGCCACCACGCCCAACTTACAGTTCTCAAGAGCAGACTTGAACAGTGATGGAGCCCAAGAAAGACCCAGCTGGATACTTCTGACAAGATAATTAGGGCCCTGACTTTATCACAGAGAAAGGCCACCAGTGCAAAACAGGAATTACCGAGCACTCCTGGGATACAGGGTCACATCCTTTGATGATCTGATAACTTAAGAGTGCATGCTGGCTTCTCTCCCCTCCACACACCCATCTGTGGGATCCTCTGGGTAAAGACCAGCCCAGTGCCAGATGGGAGTCTGGGCCATGCTATTTTACTACCAAACTTGCCAACAGCAGTTCAGCTTTGAGAAGTCAACCCAATCCAATCTTAATGCAAGCTTCCAGAACACCTCTTAAGAAAGATGGTCAGCTTCATCACCGGAGCCCCTATTGCCTGTCTGAAAAGATCCTGAGGAAGACCAGAGAAAAGCAAGGATGGGCTGAAGATCAAGGAAAAGAGCTGTTCAGCATCAAGGTGTTGATTAAACTTCAGGCCTCAGTAAACTAGTGATTAAGCCTTAAGCACAGGAGTGGCTGACCCAGGTAGCCCATGAAGGGCAAGCTACAGCTTTGGCCCAGTGGCCCAGAAAGGGCAGAAACCTTAGAGCAGGCCTCCCCACTCTCCTAGAGCCAGGCTGGTATAGATATGGAGTTAAAAGGGCAAAACTGAATCACTTGTTCACAAAGATACAATTATGGAAGGACAAAGGCAGAGAGTCCCAGCATCCTAGAGACTTTCAATAAGCTGGTGGCCAAGCTGGACATGGTAGCTCACGTGTGTAATCCCAGCATTTTAGGAGGCCAAGATGAGAGGACCATTTGAGCCCAGGAGTTCAAGACTGAGACCAGCCTGGGCTACATGGTGAAACCCCATCTCTACAAAAAATAGAAAAATTAGCCGGGTGTGATATTGTGTGTCTGAGTCAAATTCTGGGTGACAGGAAAATTCTGAGAGAGTGAGAGCAGGTCAAGAGAAACTTTAGGAGGGGGTGACCTATCGAGTGATGGACACATTGAGTCTGGGATGACTGAGAACAACTGCATAGAAACTGGCATCACCTGGGCTGAGCATGGTGGCTCAAGCCTGTAATCCTAGCACTTTGGGAGGCCAAGGTGGGTGGATTGCCTGAGGTCAGGAATTCGAGACCAGTCTGGCCAACATGGCAAAACACCCTCTCTACTAAAAATATAAAAATTAGCTGGGCGCAGTAGCACGCAGCCGTAGTCCCAGCTACTTGGGAGGGTGAGGCAGGAGAATCGCTTGAGCCTGGGAGGTGGAGATTGCAATGAACCAAAATTGCACCACTGCACTCCAGCCTGGGCGATAGAGCAAGACTCTACCTCAAAAAATAAATAAATACATTTTACTGGCCAATCATTTTCAAAAACCATAGCCAAAAGTTTTTGTACCTGCCGGGCGCAGTGGCTCATGTCTGTAATCCTAGCACTTTGGGAGGCCGAGGTGGGTGGATCACCTGAGGTCAGGAGTTCAAGACCAGCCTGGCCATCATGGTGAAAGCCCATCTTAAAAAAAAAAGAAAAGAAAAAGTTTTTGTACCTAAAGGTAACTGGAGCACCACACCAGGGCAGGCTCAATTCATCTTTATATGTCCAGAACCTCAGCACAGAGCCCAGCCCACAGCAGGTGCCCAGTGAATAGCTGACAATGAAAGGAATCAGAGGAAAATACAAATCAGACAGAACAGCTGTGGAAAATGCAGACGCTCTCTCAGGAACAGCAGAAATCCAAAGCAGATACCACCTCCACCCCTCACATCACCAGCCAGACCTAGAGAGAGTGATCATCTTGAATGACAGTGATGAACACAGCGCTCCCTATTTGCTAGGCACTGTGCCAAACTATATATGCCTTAACTCATCTTAATGTCTACAACAGCTTTTATGAGGGCTTTAAACCAGGGCTTGGCAAACTACTGCCCATGGGCCAAACCTGGCCCTTCATCTAGTTCTGTGTAGCCCACAAGCTAAGAATGGTTTTTACATTTTTAAGTGGTTGAAAAAAATCAAAATATTTTGAGACTGTGAAAACTGTATGAAATTCGAATTCCAATATCCACAAATAAAGTTTTATTGGAACATGGCCACATTCACTATTTACTTACACTGTAGCTGCTTTTGCTCTACCACACACAGCCAAGTGGTCATGGCAGAGACTACGGCATCTTGATTTGCACTGCTGCTTTGCACACTATAAGTCACAGTGACACAGTCATAAATGCTTCACAGCATTTTGAGCATCTCACATATCACCTATCATTAGCTATCTGTGTCAAAAGATGTTTTGAAAGATGAAATACATGAAATCTCTACAGATCAGCATGAATATGAATATCTACAATCAAATTTGACCATATGGAACACTAACTTTGTACATCAATTAGGCAAAATGTTATCCTCAAAAAGAGAAATTCAGTTCTTCCCATTAGTAGCTCTATATTACACAAATATCAAATTTGATTATTTTTATTATTTTGAGACAGGGTCTCTCTGTTGCCCATGCTAGAGTTTTTCCTCACCCCAAAAGTGGAAATATGAGTGTCGAGTTCAAAGGTCCACAGACTTCTTTTGTAAAGTGTCAGATAGTAAATATTTTATGCTTTGCTGATAAGAGGTAAAATCAAAGGGTACTGTGCAGGAATTTAAATACCAAGAGAAAACGAATTATCACAATTACTATTTTTTTTTGAGATGAACTCTCACTCTGTTGCCCATGCTGGAGTGTAGTGGCATGATCACAGCTCACTGTAGCCTTAACTTCCCAGGCTCAAGTGATCCTCTCACCTCAGCCTCCTGCAAGCTGGGACTACAGGCATGCACCACCACACCTGGCTCATTTTTATATCTTTCATAGAGACAGAGTTTTGCCATGTTGCCCAGACTGGTTTCAAACTTCTGGGCTCAAGCGATCTGCCCACCTCAGCCTCCCAAAGTGTTAAGATTACAGGCATGAGCCACTGTGTCCAGCCTCACATTATGTTTAATTTTATAACTTAAAAATTTGGCCAGGTGCAGTGGCTCACACCTGTAATCCCAACACTTTGGGAGGCCGAGGCGGGCGGATCACAAGGTCAGGAGATTGAGACCATCCTGGCTAACATGGTGAAACGGTCTTTTTTAAAAAAAAAAAAAAAATCTGTGGGCTGGGCACAGTGGCTCACACCTGTAATCCCAGCACTTTGGGAGGCCGAGGCGGGCAGATCACCTGAGGTCAGGAGTTCAAAACCAGCCTGACCAACATAGTGAAACCCTATCTCTACACAAAAAAATACAAAAGTTAGCCAGGCATGATGTAATCCAAGCTACTTGGAAGGCTGAGGCAGAAGAATCGCTTGAACCCGGGAGGCAGAGGTTACAGTGAGCTGAGATCGCACCACTGCACTCCAGCCTAGATGATAGAGACTCCATCTCAAAAAAAAAAAATTGTGATAATTCAGTTCCTCTTGGTATTTAAATACCTACACAGTACCCTTTGATTTTACGTCTTATCAGCAAAGCATAAAATATTTACTACCTGATACTTTACAGAAGAAATTTGTGGACCTTTGAACTGGACATTCATATTTCCACCTTCGGAGTTAGGAAATTGTGGCACACCGGTTTTACAATATGCCCATGCTTACAAGGCCCATTAGTGGTAACACTGTGATCTAAACCTGGGCATCCTGGCTATAGAGTCTGTGCTCCTAAAGCACCTGCCTTCCACATGTTTTCTGTCCACCTGTGACTCCCAGTACCTCATCCCACCAGTGACTTACGTTCCTGTAGAATCCACTGCCACAGCACGGACCCCACCACGATGACAGAGAATCTTTGCCAGTGGCTCCTTCATAGCTGGACTCCATAAAGATACAGTACCTGGAAGGGAATAAGAACCAAAGTTGCTAATACAAACCTAACCCTGAGGTTATTAAACCTGGGAAAGATGGGAACTCAAGACCAAGAGATAATAAAAAAGGGAAGTAAAAGGGTAACTTTAAGGGACTCGTGAAGTACAAATACAAAAGAAAAGCAAGTCAGGATGGTCAGAGAGTCAAAACTAAGCCAGGGACTGACCATTGCTGTGTCCGAGATGGATGACAGCATTGTAAGGGTTCTGACTCATGACATCAAGCCGCCCAGCTCGAGCATTCAGAGCTGCCACGATCTTCCCCACTGACACATCCAGGTAGGTTAGAAACCCTGTTTCTGACTGAAAGAGAGAGACAGAGAGAGAGAGAGAGAATGACCCAGTCGTGATTGCCCTCTGTATTCCTTCTTATGGGGTCTTAAAGGAGAAGTGGTCTTCCCAAGGGCTGCCACCCAGTTCCTGAGCCCCACGGCCACTCACAGCGGTAGCCAGAAGGAAGTGGAAGGGCAGGAACTCAAGCCGTGTTACTCGGTCACAACGGCGGATACAGTGGAGCTCAATGCCCTGATTGTCATAGATGTGGAGCCAGCGGTTCTGAGCAACAGCAAACAGTGCCTCAGAATGGAGAAACCTTGGGGAGAGGAAGAGTTGTTCAACTGGGAAATGGAAATGAGGTCACAGGCTATCATTCAATCAGGGATGGACTATCTCATCTCACCCCTACTGACTGCTGACAGTGAGGCCACTGACCGGATGTCCCGCACTGCCTCCATGACGTTGATCTCGCACATAAGCTTCTTTGTTACCCAATCAAGGGCAGCCACATGACCCCGACGCCCTCCAAATGCCAGGTGTCTGTTGGAGGTGAGGGGCAGGCAGGGTGTTAAGGCAGTGGAGAACCAACTCAGACAACTTGAGGTCTGCCAGATGTTGCTGTAGGTGCTCGCCCTCACACCCAAGCAAATCGCAGGACTCTCACCTCATCAACAACCCAAACATACAGTGGGAATGGCTGAAGTGGAAGGAAACACATCTTAGTTCAAGAGTCACTAGATTCAACCTTACCTCCCAGTTCGAGAGTAGTTTAGTCTGTAGGGTCCAAACTGCCGCAGATTCAAGTTAAAGTGCTGGGACAGAGTGAAGAAAAAAAAAGAAAGAAGGAGTTCTCTGCAGTAACACCTTCTTCTAGCCCCCATTCCTCTCTTGTCCTGCACCACCAATCAGCCCTTTGGCTCCTTTACCTCCTCAGGCTCACCTTGGCTGCACTTGCAATGTCCACAGCCTCCACAATGTCAGCCTGGCATATCTTTGCTGTGTCTTCCCCATCCTCCCCTTCCAGGAACCTGAAGGCAAGGGTTAGGATGGCAGTAAAGCTTCCCAGTATGAAGCAAGTGTACCAACATAAAAATGAGAAAGGAAAGTCCTATAAAGCAGGGAATGGGGGGGCCCAGATTAGGGCCCACTCACCCAGGTTCCTCAGCAAGCAGCAGCTCAGAACGAGCAGCTTTGATACTCGTTTCCTCTTCCTCAGCTTCAGCCACCTCAAGTCGGCTTCGAGTTTTGGCTTTAGAATGTGGTAGCTATAACATTGTTGGTAGGCAGGAGTGGCAGAAGAACCACAGGATAAGTGGGGTCACAGGAGTGCTACCTGGCCCAGCCTCCATCCAATTCACTTAGACACTCCCGGCCTCCAACACTTCCCAACTCTTCAGCTGGACCTCACCTTTCGGGATTTGTCAATGCGACAGAACTTCTGGACCATCTCCACAGGGACCGGGGCGGGGCCTGGGAATGGATCCTGGGCCTAGGGGGAGGACGCAATTAGCAGACAGCCTTAAATTGACCCCAACCCTTTCACTTTCAAAGTACAAAGCGACCTGCCTCGCCACCCATCAGGTCCCAAGCTCACCCCGGACAAGCTCCGCTGGGACTCTGGATTCTTCCATTCTCGGGGTTTCTTCTGGACCTGAGACTTCTTGGAGATCCGAGACTTCTTTAAGATGTGAGTACTTTTTGCTCCCTGGGGACGGAGCTCCCGATTCTTCTTGTTACGAGGAGGCCCTGGAGAGGCTCCGGCTGTGGTCAGAACGGTCTCTTCCTCCCAGTATCGCCGTGGTTTCTATGGGCAGATCAGGAGCCCTGATACTCCGCACCCACGCCACGCCCCCCGACTCCGCAGCTAAAAACTTTCTTTCCCACCCAGAGAGGCCTCTACCTTTCTCTTGGTCTGAAGTTTGTCCTTCTTGGTCGGGACATCCCTGCCCGGCTTGGGGGCTGTCTCCATCTCACCCACCCGGACGGCGATCCACGTGCAAAACTCCTCTCGGCTGCCCCACAGTCGGCTTGAAAACTCCCGGAAGCCCTCTGTCCTTCATCCAATCAGCAGCGTACCAAATCTGAAGCCCTCTAAACGCCATCTTGAGTGAGGGCACGCGCTCTTTAGAGAGGCGGAACAGCTCTTGGCACCTTATCGCGAGCGGCAGCTTATACAAGAGTGACTTAAAAAAAAAAAGGCAGGCCCGGGACCAGGGACTAAGTAGCGGTGCGGTTTCTTTTTCCGGATTAGTTTCCCCGTCCTGCCTAAAAATGTCCGAGTCTACTTTTTTTAGCAGAACACCACTCACTAAACATTTCAGAACTACACTTCCCATCAAGGGTCAGAAAGAAACTTCCGGCGCAGTCTTTTCCCAGCATTCTTTGTTTACTTCCGGGTTTATTACTACTAAAGAGAGAACGTGAGTAGGTTAGGATTTCGGTTGAGGGGTTTGGGGTTTCGCCTTTCGCCCGTCATCTCCTGGGAACAGGGTGGAGTCTATATCCGGGACGTGGGGAGTTTGCGGTCCCCCTCAGGGCTACCTCTCAAGAGTGCTATCATTTCCGCAGGCCAGATCCGAAAGGGGAGCTCAGGTACCTTCCAGGGAGTAAAATCCAGCGCCCTTCTCTCGCTCCCCTTAAGCTTTCATCCCCGCCATGGCGGAGCTGATTCAAAAGAAGCTGCAAGGAGAAGTGGAGAAATATCAACAGCTACAAAAGGGTAAGGGAGCAGGGTCGGTGTGGTCTCGCCCGATGCACTCACAACCCAAAACCATACCAAGATAAGGTTTGTTGCCCCATCTGGGCCCTCGCGTGCGGAGACCTTCCCGCATCAGTACTCGACCCTAATCACTGACCCTCTGCCCCTATCCTTGTCTACTTCCTCAGATCCATTTCCTCCTGACTAGGATTGCGGGGATAGGTGGCACATTTGATGTTTCTAATCTTGCCGTTCCTCTCATCCCCAGACTTGAGTAAATCCATGTCGGGGAGGCAGAAACTTGAAGCACAACTAACAGAAAATAATATCGTGAAAGAGGTGAGGGACTGGGATTTGTGGGGCAAGGAGGGACCTGTACTAGCCATGGTTCTGATTACATATGTCCCATCCCTCCATCAGGAACTGGCCCTGTTGGATGGGTCCAACGTGGTCTTTAAACTTCTGGGTCCGGTGCTGGTCAAACAGGAGCTGGGAGAGGCTCGGGCCACAGTGGGGAAGAGGCTGGACTATATCACAGCTGAAATGTGAGTCTAGCCGAACCGTTGGAAGTAGAGGTGTTGAGGAACCATTGTAGAACAGCTCTCCATAGTCTCCCCTAGTCCTCCAGTTCCCCCAAACCCCTTCCTTCCCACACCCCTTCTGTGCCCTTTCCTAGATCTCAAGAAAGAGAAATCTTTCTTGAGTTTAGCACCCTCCATAGTAAGTCCCACTAATTTCTCCTTTTCTGCTTATCTTTCCTCAGTAAGCGATACGAATCCCAGCTCCGGGATCTTGAGCAGCAGTCAGAGCAACAGAGAGAGACCCTTGCTCAGCTGCAGCAGGAGTTCCAGCGGGCCCAGGCGGCAAAGGCAGGGGCTCCTGGCAAGGCCTGACCCCATGGTCGGGGGAGGGGAGGGGAGGGAATGAGGCAGCTCTAGGACCTATACCATAGCTAATAAAATGTAAAAACACCTGCCTCTGTTTCCTGATCAGGCATATCCCCACAGCCCCTTCCACCTTAACACACGCCACCTATATTACTCCCTCAGGTCCAAACTCTTGCACTTGAAATCTCTCTGTGGCACGGTGTTCTTTCTTGAAAGTGAAATCCCAAATGTCCTCAAACTTTCTTTTAACTCTCCCTCATCTTGGTTGGCATGATTCTTTTGGAAGGGCACTTACAACATGGCATATCGCAAGGAATATGTTTAATTGAAGAATACAGTTCTCTAACGTGAGGCCCCAAGATGAAATGTGGTTACCCTCCTTGCCAGGAGTCCTGACATCTCTATTAGTACTTTTCAGCCTCTGTCTTCCTAGAATTTACTTGAATGTAGCTTAAACTAACAAAATCCTAGCATGTAATGCTTTATGGTGTTGCAAGTCCTCCCAAGTTTATATGTTGTCCATGTTGTTCTGCCATTTCTTTGTCCTAAAATTGTTTTATACACATTTGCAGCATTGTTCTGAGGAAACTGTTCACCAAGTATCTCACTTTTTGCTCCATTCATGGGGATAGAAAACACTATGCCCCTTCCTACTCAATGGCATCTACCTTCAGCCAGTTCCCTATCCCACTCATAGCAGCCAGTTCATACACACTGCAAGGACAGGGGAGTAGAATTCAGGTAGTGTTTTGGTTTATTATCTTAGTGTTGTCACAGTGATAGAAACCCCAGAGTGGGAAGAGGAACTCCTGCGAGGACCTATTTTTTGCCATCCCCGTCTGCCCTGGGGCTCAGAGCCTTGAGGCCTTTGCTTGGCCCTTCACATGTTAGGATATGGCCAAGAATCAGAAACTGATGCCTTTTTCCAACACTACCTGTGTGCTGCGCTGGTGGAAGATGGGAAGCTATACACAGGTATCCAAGTTGGTTATAAGATTACCAGTTCCCACAGGGCTGGATTTTTCAGCTGTCTGGTAAACCAGTGGCACTTCACTGCCCCAGGGTGGCTGGCCACCTTTCTGAATTTCTGTCTCATTGTGAAATAACAGCCACCATTCAGGATGGCTACCCACATCTGGTATGAACACCATGACTTCTGTAAGCCAATGGGGCTTCCTCCTCAGAACAGTGCCCGTGCAATCTTCCTCCCCGTGGCCTTGATCCTGGGAAAGGAGCCCCCTCCTCCCTCACTTGGAGGAGTCCCTGAGGCAGATGGGCCACTGGTGATACCAGGTGTAGCAGTAGACGACCTTCGCCGCTGGCGCAGGAGGAAATCATGTGAAGCTCCATCCATGGCGTAGAATACGTTAGCCGAGGCTGGGATAGTCAGCTCTGTAGGTTCGGAGGGTGGATATCAAGCACAAACACAGTCGTTCCCCCCCACAGCCGCCCAGATGTGGAAGCAGTCCACTCTTCCTGAGTGCCTTTCCCTCATGGCCTCTGACCTCGCTCCCCTGGTAGCAGCTGTACCAGCTCATACTCTGAAGCCACTGCAGAGTCACGATTGTTTTTCTTAAGGACACGACTGACGACACTTGGAGCCTTGTCCTGGCTTGTCACCTGGCAGCACAGGAGACCAAAAGAGCAATCAATCACCCATGATTTCCCATCCTCTATCCTTCGCCACTGGACCCAACCACAAAAGGTTACTGTGTCCAAGGCTTTAAAATGAACAGGGAAACTCAGGATGGTGGCCTCCTATACCCTATAAGCCAGGCCACATGGTACCCAGTGAAACAGAGCTGCTTCCCTGTGGGGAAACTGCTGTTGATTCTGACATCTTATTATGACCACCAAGAGTTTAAAATGCAGCAACTAATACAAAATAGCCATCAAAATAAAACAAATTTCAGCTTGTATTGAAGACTGGAGTTTAGAAGATAAAAAATATAACTGCCAAAACCAAAGGTCAAAATTAAAACTACATTCAATTCCATTTGGCTGCCCAAACCTCCGACAACATTTATAGTCCAACAAGACTCCATCCTTCACCCCAGCTCCATCCCAAGGCTCCCTCACCAAAATGCTCTTATAGACACTGCCATCTTCCCCCAGCTCCATCTGGACTCGGATGATTCGGCAATCAGAGGCCCCTGGCCCAGATGCCCCTCCCCCATATCCAGTCCCCACCGAGGACCCTTCTGCACCCCCACTCAGCGGGGAGCCACAGGAGGCTGAGCGGCGGTGACCTCGAGAAGGCCTAGGGGAGGAGGCTGGCGGGGAGAGGTGGCTGGGGTCAGCCGAACTGTGCAGGGATGGACTGCTTTCCAGGGCAGAGTCTAGTGACGAGACAGATGGCCACTTCACGTGCTAGGAACAAACAACATGAGGGGACTGGCATGAAGGCAGGGAGGTTAAAGAAGAAACATTTACAGAGTGAGGGTCAGTGTCAACGTCAAAGGTCAGGAGCAGAGCTCACCTGGGCCAGCCGAGTCAGCAGGGGAGCAGGAGTTGCAGGCACCTCGTCTCCCCCCATACTGGGCCGGTCGCAGGACACAAGCGGGGTAGGGACTCCAACAGAGCCCAGAACCCTGCAGTGGCAGATTGGGAGGGTAAGAAGAAGAGTGGAAGTCCCAAGAAACCGCCCCCCAGCCAGTGAATCTCTCACTCTGTCCACTGCGAGATGACCAGTGTTGGCCGAAGCACCCGTGGGGCAGGAGGGTCACTGGAACCAGGTGGCTCCACCTCACAGGACACACGATGGCTGGGTTGGGGGGCAACAGGCAGAGCTCAGGACATGACACCAATCCCCACACCTGTCCAGAGCCCTGGAGTCCCAACCTCAGCCACCAGTCACCTCTGAGCCTCTGTAAGTGGCCGGAGCCCCTGTAGCCACCGTTGGATATCATGGTCAGGTTGGAGGTTATAGCCACGACATTCATTCTGGAGCCGTCGCAACTCAGAAAGGACTGCAAACTCCTGGGAAGGAGCCCTCAAACTGCAGGAGCCAAAACTCAGGGACCCCTGACTTTTCCCCCTTCCCCTTCTTGGGACAGGGATAAGGAAGTCCAGCATTCAGCCCAGGCACTCCACTCACCTTCCTCCGCTTGTCAAAATTGATGTATCCATTCTGCAAGGAAAATGGGGATGGGGTGAAATTCTAACCCTATTTTCCAGACCACAGAGAGAATATATCCCCTCTCTTAAACACACACAGCCACATTCAACTCACAAGCACTTCCCTTCAGCCTCTCTGACTCTTCTTTCCCTTCCCTCCCCCTCAATCTATCATGCCCTAAGCACTCCACTTGACCCTTTAAATTGAATATCTCAGGTAGACAACAAGTCTGCTTTGCAGATGAGAAGACTGGATAGGATCCCATTGGATAGGATTCCTTATCCAGAGAGGATGAGGAACTTGCCCAAGGTCTCCATATTTGTTTACTTGACAAACTCTAGCAATAGAGGAGGAGCGCATCGCAAAACCTAGACGTGCTTACGTTTCAGGCATGTTCTGAGCATTTGACAAAGACAAATTCATTTAACCCCCATAATAACAGATTTTTATAGATGCTATTTCTAGTTTTCCATTTACAGATCACTGAGGCAACTTGGCACAGTAACAGATCTGGCTTTGACTCCAGAGTCCCACACTCAGCTATTTGCAGCCCCTTGCAAGGGAGGCTGTATGACCCTGCAGCCACTTGTTACATCTTTGCAGTGACACACACACACACACATGCACAGCTGTCTGGTAAACCAGTGGAACTTTGCAGTGACACACACACACCACTGACCTCCAGCTCATCCCTGGAAGCTGCATCCAGCATCACAAGGTCCTTCAGGAAGGTGCCAAGGTATGGGACCACACCCTGAGGTAAGGAGTCAGGATCAGACATGCCTGCCATTGATGTGAGGGCCCTCCATCCCTCCGCACTTGCCCTCTCCACTGCCTCAGAAGACAGATTTCATTCTCTTCATCCCTCTGTGTCTCCCTTTCCCATCCTTCAGGCTGCTCCCCCCAAACACGTTCCTCACTCCTTCACAATCACCACCCCCAAGCCCACCAACCCACTAGTCACTCACCCCACCCCGAGAGCCAGATCTCGGGGCCTTCTTGGAGTGTGGCTCCAGAGGAGACTGCAGCTTCACCTCCTGGTGGTGACAAAATAAAGAGCTATGGGGAGCAGTAGGGAGCAGGGAGGGGTGGGAATGCCAGAAACTAGGCTCTCACCTGTGCGAGCAGCTCCCGGCTCTGGGAATAATTATCCTTCTCAGAGAAAATCTGACAGAGGCTAGAAAAGACTCGGAGGCTGTCCCTGGGGAAGGGAGAAGAATGGCCCTCAGGACAGGCCTGGCTCTGTCACCTCCTCTTCCCCGCCCTCTGAGGAAGCCCCACCCCAGTCCAGTGCCTCGGTCTCCCCACCTGGTTGCTTCCCCCCAGGCTGCCCGAAGCCTGTGGATGGGGCTGGACTGCAGGGCCGACACCACAGCATATACTGAAGAGAAGTTTCGGAGCAGCCGGCACTCCTGTGGGGGTCAAAGAGGAGAGCTAAGGCTATGAGAGAGCTCTCCATGCCACCTCAGCCAACCATGGGGCAATCTTGTCTCTCACCTCTGCCACGCGGATCCACTTCTCCAGGAGCCGGGCCCTCTGCGGGGGACGGAGTGGCCGTATGGTCACCTCCCCAGGCCCCTCTCCGGTGGAGGTGGCCCCCAGGACAGAACTAACCACTGCCCCTGCCACCTTGTTGAACTGTGTGATAGTAGCTCGGACAGTTGGGCAGAGGTGAGAATGTCCTGGCCGGTCTCTGTGACCCCACAGGCCTCCCAGGCACTGAGAGGGGATCAAATTGAGAAACAGCTCCTGCAGGGTAGAAGTCAGAGATTAAAATTCATAGTCAAGTGAGGTCAGCCTTCCAATATCAGGGATCTGAGGATCTCAGGTGGCCAAGGAACTAGAGGGGCATAGGGTTTGAAGGGTAACAACCAAAGGGAAAAGGGGAAAGTCAAAATGGAAGGTGAAAGAGGTTAGGAGCTGGATCAGGAAGGGGTGGAAGCAAGGAAAGGATCTGGAGTCAAGGAGAGGTTAGTAGGGGGTCAGGGGGTACAGGGGACAGAGGTCAGGGTCTCACCGCATCTAGCAGGGTCAGCTGTTCGGCCAAGTGGTCAGCGAGGAACACCAGGACATCCGTGGGGTCAGCAGGGGGATCGCCGGGGAGGGCCAGGGACTTAGGAAGGTCGGGGGCCTGGGGGTCCACCCGGGACCGGAGGTTGCGGATGAGGTCAGCGCTGCCCTCCCCAACACCCTTCCCTGCTGCATACCCTGTCTGAAGTAAGAAGCTCTCAAGCCGGTCAAGCTGACCCTTGGCCTCAGAGCCAAAATCCTCAGGGTGAGAGGCCAGCCAAGTTGACAGTACAGAGATGGCTACCCTGGGAGAAGGGGAATCAGCCAAAGGTAAGAGAAAAAGCTGCAGCCTGGAGAGAGGGGACGGTGAAGTTAAGAAGCAGAGATCACTCACTCTGTTGTCCTCTCTAGTTCATCGGCAGGATGAGATTCAAGGGCTTCCAGCCTGAGGGGGAGAAAAGAATTTATCTATTTTTCCCAAATCCCCAGTGGCTTTGACTATTTTGGTGGGATGTTGGAGCTTTAGGAAATTCAGACACTCCACGACCCTGGGTCCCTCTTGACTCTGACCTGTCAGCCATAAGCCCTAGCAGGGCAGGGGTGGAGGTGAAGGCCCGGTGGGTGGCCAGGAAGGCTGACATGAAGGTCACGTCAGTCCCTGATGTCCGGCTATCCAGGAGGTGTCTGACCAGGGCCTCCAGAGTGCCAGCTCGGAGCCGTCGGGAGGAACGCGGGGGAGGCATAGGGACCTGGAAGACACAGAGAGACGATCACCAACCCTTTCTCCCACTCCCCTAGATTTCTGAGGACAATCCCAGACCTCGGAGATGTTCCAGACTTATTTTGCTGATACTCAGAGGGCAAAAATCTTGGCCTATGTCACACAGCAAAGTCCAGAACTCCAGAACTCCAACCTAGCACTCTGGCCAGAAAGTCAGCCAGAGGAAGGGAAAGTGGGAGTGAAGGGTCAGAGATGAGAAGCCATGATCTCACCAAGGGATCAAGAGGCCGATATTGGCGGCTTGTGACGGTAAACACTGCACCATCCTCCTCCTCATCCCAGACGGACACAGGGGCCTGGAGGAGCAAGGAAGGGGAAGTCAGACAGTTCCACACCAACCCCCTCAGCCCTCACCACAGGCCCTGCTCCTCCCTCTGTACCCCTCACCTGTGGTGGCAGGGGATAGTACCAGCGAGTGCGAGGAAGGGTGGGGGGGGCTGGTGACCCCAGGTCTCCCCCACCGGGGCCCAGACAGCCCCACCCCAGCCGCCTCAGGGCTTGGTGGAGGGGTGGATGGAGTACAGGAATCCTGATTCTGGAGACCCCCAAAGCCCCTTCCCCCCAGAGCTGAACCCACAAACGACAGAGAAGCAGAGTACAAAGGGCAGGAGAGGGAAGCCAGAGGCAGCGACCTGGAGTAGCTGAAACCTCAGTCCAGGCGCTGCCGCATGCCCCGCCCCTCCCCACCAAGGACTAGACCAGCCCAGAGAATTAGTCCTTCTCAGGCCCCCTTTCACCCTGGTCCCTCGGGAAGCGCCTCCACTATCTCAGCCCTAAGGGACCCTCGAAGGTAGCAGTTCCATTCCTAGTACAGGAAGGAAAAGGGGAAGTGGGATGATGGGGGGGGGGTAGACTCAGAGAATCACGTGGCTCCAGCCCCTCCCCCGACCGATCCCGAAAAACCAGCCCTGCCAGTCACCCTGCCCTCATCTAGTATCTTGACCTAAGAGTTTAGGGCCTCGGGGCCCCAAATCCAAATTGTGGCCCCTCCTGAGGCCCTAAATCCTGCTCCTGGCCACCACCATTAATCCCTAGTGAAAACAGGTGACCATTCTGTTCTGGAACTGGCGACTTCCCGGCGGGGGGCGGGGGGGGTAAATGGGGGAGGGAGGGAAGGAGGGGTCATGAAATCTGAGGGTTCCCTCCCCAATCCCAGAGTCAGAGGAGCTGGTTACTGTGGAAACAAACCCCTCCCCGCCAAACAAAAACAAGGAGGGAGACAGAGACCAAGACAACTGCTCAGAGAGGCAGGCACACTCAGGCAGAGGCAGAGAGGGCCAGAGACCCAAAGGAACAGCCAGCCAGAAGTTCCAGGTAGGAACAGGGCAGGTTCCTGCGGGCAGGTCCTGAGTCACACGACAGAGAACCACAGAGGTGCCAGGACTCCCCGAAGCAGGGAAACGGACCCGACACCCAGGGAGGCGCGAGAATAACTGAGGCTAGGAGGAGATGTAGGGACCCAGAGACAAGAGCAAGGTGGAGACTTCAGAAATGCATACGCCCCCTACCTCCCACCACCTGCGTCTCACCTCTTCTTCTTCTTCCTCCTCCTCTTCCTCCTGCCCCCCGCCCACGACCCGGCCACCTGGGCCCCCACCCTCTTCGGGGTCCCGGCTTCGGAAGCTGCTCAGTACGACTCCCCCGGGGGGGCTTGTGTCCAAAAGCAGCCGCAGGGGCCGCGGGAGCATGGCCGAGTGAAGGAATCAGCGGGGTCGGGCCATGGGGGCGCCTGGGGAGAGACGGGGTGGGGTGGGGGTGGAAAGTCAGGCGGGCGCGGGGGAGCGGGGCAGGGAAGGGACGCGGGTGGGTGTCAAGAAAACCGGAAGGGAGTTCTGCAGGAAAGCTGGGGGAAGGGGGCAACAATGGGGTAGAATGGGGGTCTTTGAGTGCAGTTGGGGGAGGACGGGGTCACGAGTACGGGGACGCGCAGGGTAACAGGGTGCCCAGGCTCTGACCTGCTCGGGAGGGGCAGGGGCAGCGTGGGTCCTGGGCCGTTGTTGCCGTCGGTCTCCAGACCCGGACCGATTCCCCTCCCCGGCTTTTCCGTACCCCCTTGAACCCCACCCCCCCGCCGGGCTCCTAGGCCTCCCGCCCTTTCCGCTCCCCCCCGCGTCCGCCCGTTCCGAGAGCAGGAGCCAAAAGGGGAAGGAAGTGAGGACAGGAGCCAGGGCCGCGGACTAGGGGAGCGCTGGACGCTCAGGGGCCAGGAACCAGAAGCCCGAGTTCCTAGCTCCACTGTCCTCCGCCTCCGCACTCCGCGATTCTGGAGACCACGTCGCCCCGCACTGAACTGCAATAAAGATTCCTGTCTCCAGCCCGCGGGGGAAGGCAGGAGCAGAATTTGACATTCCCTTCCCCAACAAGAACACGACTAAAACTCCCGCGAGAAGCTTTTCAGGCGGAGAAAAAAACGGGTCACTCCACCCCGCGGGGTTACGCTCCCCACCCAACCCACGGAGGTAGCGGACAGAAATCCCGGCCGGGTTTTCCGAAGGGCCCTCGGTTCCCGCCCCCGCGCCAGGGGGCGGGGCAGGAAGTAGCCACTTCCGGTTCCAGATTCTGCGCTCGGGGCTTCCGGCGCTGGGGTTGGGATCTCGGCTGGCTAGGTGTCGCCTAGCCGGTCGAGTCCTTACTGCTTGCGGACCTCTCATGCGCCAGTAGTAGCGCCCGACTCCAACGTGTGTCTACAGGGCGTTCTCTGAGGGGTTCAGGGTCACTCTGGAAGGGAGAAGAGGTGATTGGAAGACTTATTCAGGTTGGAAAGGGGTTTGAATGAGAGACCCGGTTGCAAGCACTGGGACACAATTTTATTCCCCCACGATTAAACCCGTTACCCCGTCAGTCTGGCAGACCATCCTGACTCGGAGGTTCCTAAGCTGCGCCGCCGCTTCCTTCGTCAACATCCAGCAGCTATCTGATGAGCGCCCTCCAGTGGGCGTTAGCCCCTCCGCGGGGCTTACAGCGGTAGACAGATAAGCGGGTCCCTGTCCTCGAGGAACTCACGGACAGGCACCTAACGACGACTCACACGATCACTTAAATACAACTGTGGTAAACTGCACAGGAGGGACGCGCGGCAGCCTGCGGGGAATGACGAGGCTGACCTGGTCTGCGGCTCAGTGAGGGCAAGGGTGGACCAGGCAGAGGGAACAGAGAGGGCTGGGATCTGGAGGTGGGATCTGGAGGTGGGCGGGAGGCGTTTGCTTCATTGGAGGAAAGGAATAATTCTCTGTGTGATGAACGCCGAGAGGAGGGCTGGGGAGCACCATCTAGGGCTGGAGAATTAGGCAGTGGCGTCAGCGCGGGGGACACGTAAGCCAGAGCAAGAAGAATGGATTTGGACCTAGAGCACCGGTCCTCCAAATGTAGTCTCGGCCTTAAAGGTCGCTGAGACTGTGTCAGGGGGTATTCGAGATTAAGACTTATTATTATTATTTTTTTTTAAGATGGGGTTTCACCATGATGGCCAGGCTGGTCTTGAACTCCTGACCTCTGTTATAGCAACAGAAAAAGGACTTAAGAAAAATTAAAAAAATAAAAGAACTCTTGACCTCAGGTGATCCACCCACCTCGGCCTCCCAAAGTGCTAGGATTACAGGTGTGAGCCAAGGCGCCCAGCTAAGACTATTTTTATAACAAAAATAAGATGTTATTTGCCTTCATTCTCTAAACGTGTACACTGGAGTTTTTCAGAAGCTACATGATATGTATTGACACCATGGTTCCCACAGTAATGGAATGTGTGCCTATATATTCTCGTGTTTTAAATTTTTCTGTTTTAAGTTCTAGTACCATAAATATTGATAGTTATAACCCACATACCCAAAAGCTCTTTGGGGTCCTTGATGATTTTTAAGAGGTCCTGAAAGAAAAAAATCTTAAGAACCACTGCCCTAGAGTTCCAAGAAGGTGAATGCCATAAAGGTTTGTGTTTTTCAAAAAAGCATTTCTCGGGCTGGCTGCGGTGGCTCATGCCTGTAATTCCACCACTTTGGAGGCCCAGAGGGAGTAGATCACCTGAGGTCAGGAGTTCAAGACCAGCCTGGCCAACATGGCAAAACCCCGTCTCTACTAAAATACAAAAATTAGCCGGTGTTGTGGCGTGTGCCTGTAATCCCAGCTACTTAAGAAGCAGGAGAATCGCTTGAACCCAGGAGGTGGAGGTTGCAGTGAGCGGAGCTTGCTCCACTGCACTCCAGCCTGGGCAACTCGAGACTCCATCTCAAAAAAAAAAATGATTTCTCCCTTGTACAGTTAAAAAAAAAAAAACAGAAAAACATTCTAGTCACTCAGTGGAGGGAGATTGGAGGGAGTAGGAGCAGATGATGGGTATTTTGGGGAGCTACTACAGAAGCTTGGGCCAGAGTTGATGACAGCTTCCGCAGGATGGTGGTGAGTGCCTCACTCTGCTTTCTGGAAGAGAAGAAGGTGGTGAGGAATTCAGGATATTAGAAGGCAATTGAGATGCACACGGTCAGTTCAGAGACCGACAGAAAATATTAGCCTCATCCCATGGGCACAGATGATGGGAGAAGGGTAGGCTAACATTTTCTGTATTTTCTGCCTTCCAGACACTGTGCTGAGTGCTCTATCTCCTGCATCTTCTAAAGGAGATACACTGTCTTCTTTAATCCTCCTGCCAGTCCTCTCAGGCTCTGCTGTCCAATATGGCAGCCAGTGCCCACATTTGGCTATTGGAACATTTGTGACTAGTCCAAATTAAGATGTGCTGACTGTTTACCTGCTTTTGAAGACTTAGGATGGAAAAAAGACTGTAATATATTTTTATTTATTATTTTTTTTTGAGACAGGGTCTCACTGTCACCCAAGCTGGAGTACAGTGGCACAGTCTTGGCTCATTGCAAGTGATTCAAGTGATCCTTCAAGTGATCCTTCTGCCACAGTTCCCGAAGTAGATGGGACTACAGGTGTATGCCACCATGCCCAGCTAATTTGTTTTTTTTATCAGATGGAGTCTTGCTCTGTTGCCCAGGCTGGAGTGCAGTGGTGCGATCTCAGCTCACTGCAACCCCCACCTCCCAGGCTCAAGCAATTCTCCTGCCTCAGCCTCCTGAGTAGCTGGGATTACAGGTGCACAAAACCATGCCTGGCTAATTTTTTTGTATTTTTAGTAGAGACGGGATTTCACCATGTTGGTCAGGCTGGTCTCGAAATCCTGACCTCAAGTGATCCACCCACCTCAGCCTCCCGAAGTGCTGGGATTACAGGCATGAACCAACACGGCAGGCCAAGACTTTTTTTTTTTTTTTTTGAGACAGAGTTTCCCTCTTGTTGCCCAGGCTGGAGTGGTGCTAAATCTGGGCTCACCACAACCTCCGCCTCCCAGGTTCAAGTGATTCTCCAGGCTCAGCATCCCGAGTAGCTGGGATTATACACATGCACCACCATGCCCAGCTAATTTTGTACTTTTAGTAGAGATGGGTTTTCTCCATGTTGGTCAGGCTAGTCTTGAATTCCCAACCTCAGGTGACCCTGAGACCCGCCTCGGCCTCCCAAAGTGTTGGGATTACAGGAGTAAGCCAACGTGCCTGGCCTGTAATTTCTTATATTGTTTATATGTCGAAAGAATATTTTGGATGTACAGGTTGACCATCGCCAATCCAAAAATCTAAAATCTGAAATGCTCCAAAAACTGAAATTTTTTTAGTGCCAACATGATGCCACAAGTGGAAAGTTCCACACCTGCTCTCATGTGATGGGTCACATATATTATTCAAAATATTGTGATTATTTACATTGTGTTAAAAAACAAAAAAATATTGTGGCTGGGTGTGGTGGCTCACGCCTGTAATCCCAGTACTTTGGAAGGCCAAGGTGGATGGATCACCTAAGGTCAGGAGTTCAAGACCAGCCTGACCAACATGGCAAAACTCTGTCTCTACTAAAATTACAAAAATTAGCTGGGCATCTTGGTGGGTGCCCCAACTACTTGGGATGCCAAGGCAGAAGAATTGCTTGAACCCGGGAGGCAGAGGTTGCAGTGAGCTGAGATCACCCACTGCACTCCAGCAGTCTCAAAAAATAAAAAAATTGTAGGCCGGGCACGGTGGCTCATGCCTGTAATCCCAGCACTTTGGGAGGCCGAGGCGGGCAGATCACAAGGTCAAGAGATCGAGACCATCCTGGCCAACATGGTGAAACCCTGTCTCTACTAAAAAAAATACAAAATTAACTGGGCGTAGTGGCATGCGACTGTAGTCCCAGCTACTCAGGAGGCTGAGGCAGGAGAATGGCTTGAACCCAGGAGGCGGAGGTTGCAGTGAGCCGAGATTGCGCCACTGCACTCCAGCCTGGTGCCTGGCGACAGAGTAAGACTCCGTCTCAAAAAAAAAAAAATTATATAAAGATTGGGCACAGTGGCTCACGCCTATAATCCTAGCACTTTGGGAGGCGGAAGCCAGTGGATCATTTGAGGCCAGGAGTTTGAGACCAGCCTGGCCAACATGGTGAAACCCCATCTCTACTAAAAATACAAAAACAGCTGGGTGTGTGGTGCCACATGCCTGTAATCCCAGCTACTTGAGAGGCTGAGGCACAAGAATCACTTGAACCCTGTAGGTGGTGGTTGCAGTGAGCTGAGATCATACCACTGCACTCCAGCCTGACTGACAGAGCAAGACTGTCTCAAAAAAAAAAAAGAACAAAAACTTCAGGCTATGTGTATAAGGCATATAGGAAACATAAATGAATTGTATGTTTAGATTTATGTCTGATCCAGAAGATATTATATATATATATGAAAATATTCCAAAATCTGAAAAAATCCAACATCCAAAAACACTTCTTTTTCTAAGCATTTAAGATAAAGGACCAGAATTATTAAATAAGGTATATTATTAAGTTAATTTTACCTGTTTCTGCTTATTTTTTTTAATGTGACTACTAGATTATTTAAATTTACATATGTGGCTTGCATTATCTTTCTAATGGACAGCGCTGCCTACGTAATTTTTTAAAATCCCTACACCCAAGGAAACAGATACAGATTAAGTAGCATGCTCAAAGAGTCCTACAGTTAGGATATAGTGCCAGGTTTTAACCCAGATCAGTGTGAATTCCAAGCCTGGGTTCTGCCTACCACACCAGCAGCCTCCCTCCATGGGTTCTGAGATAGGATGAGGAGATAAAATGACAAGGGAAAGACACAGAGAGGTGGAGCACTGTACCTTCTCCTTTGCATCCTTGCAGGTGGACAAGTGGACAGCTGTGGGAAAAAATTGAGAAGGGATTGGATGGTAGAGGGGTACAGGGGGAGGGTGGAGGGATGGGTGTCAGGCTCCTTGGAGTAGGTGGGGAAAGTTCACCAGCCTCAGGTCATGGTCAGGGTGGGGCTCACACTCACCAGCCCAGCACAGCGCCTTGATGAGCCCAAGCAGAAAAAAGGCAGACAGGAAAAGGCCTACGCTGTCCTCAAGGGAGGGCCCTGACAGACCTGGCAAGCAGAAGGAGTGAGAGTGAGCTCCTGTCTTCCCATGTGCCGGCTCAGGCTCCCGGAGCTCCCAGCTCTTACCTGCTACCTCCAGGGTGACCTCAGCGCTGCGCCCCGAGGCAGGCAGGCTAGGATGGTGGATTCGACAGGCATAGCGTGCCCCATGCTGCTCAGTGGTGACTGGGGGCGGTTGCAAGTGCCCAGAGAGGCTGACAGAGCCATCAGAATGGTGGCGCAGGCCTGACAGCCACCTCTGCCCCTCGGCCTTCTGAGAGCGGCCCCCTGGGCCACCCCGGAGTTCCCACTCCACCTCCAGGCCCCCAGAAGGGTAAAAGTGGGACACAAGGCAGACCAACTCTGGGGGTGCCTCCCCTGGGGCGGCCCATGCAAGGGGTGCTGGCATCAGGGACACTTTGGGGGTTTCTGAGGAAAGAGAAGGAAATGAACATGGGGAAATCAGTCCATACTGTCCTCCCTAAGAGACCCTCAGTTTGCCTTCTGGTTTCCTCAGAGCTAAAGAAGGTTGGGTTTCTTCTCCTGCAATGGGCAACCCACTGTCTCTCCATTGGTGCATCACAGGAATACCCATGCCAAAGCCCCTCAAATTCCCAGGAACCTTCTAGCCTCCCATTACCCCTCTGACTCCCAGGAACCCCTTTCTATCTTCACTCACTCGCCCAGGTACCTCTTCTCTATCATCCTTCCCCTTATCACAGTACCCACAATCCAGTGCCCACCCTCTACCCCTGGAGACTCTGTCCCCCTACTCACTGTACACAGCAAGCTCCAGGGTGACCTGTCCTTGCAGGTATGGCAGGTGTACAGTGGCCAGATAGGTGCCCTCCTGAAAGGGTTGAACTCTAGGCAGCCAGAAGGTTCCATTTCCAGTCCATGGGCCCCATGGCTCATCATCATCCCAAGCAGCAAATGCCACTGCCCCTTCTTGAGCAGCTGGCATCTGCCTATCCAGCCCAGGAGTTGCAGCCAGGAGCAGATGTCCCTTACCCAGGTGCTGTCGTCGCCACTCTAGCCCAAAGGGAGGGGGACCTGGAGCCAGAGATGAGGCGGCCTCAGAGGTCGGGGGCATGTAGGCAAAGCTCAAGTCCAGCATAGCATCTTGTCCCAGCCTTACTCGAGGGGCAGGGGTGTGGGTGAGGACAGTCAGTACCACTGAGGAAGACAGGGGTATGAGGGAGAGAAAGAAGGAAAAAAATAGAGAAATGCATTTATTGGGGAGGACCAAACTGCAGTTTACCCACCCCTCAGAGGACACCTTTTCCGATATTCACCATCTCCTAGCCCTCCCTGCAAACTCCTTTTGCTCTGGGACTGGATGGGACCTAGTGTGACAGAGGGTGGGCAGAGATGTCTAGGGGTGGTGAGTATGGGCAATGAGGGGGTATGGCCTTTGAAGCCTGCTCTGAACACATAGCCCACTCATGCTCTGGGGACTGCAGAATCTGAGGGCACTTCTGACACAACCTGAACCACTCTAGTCTCCAAGCACTAGCCTTGAGGAACCACGCCTTTCTTGATTACTGACGAAGACAATGATTGAACCATGACTATCAGTCCTGTGATACTGTACAGAATATTTACAGACTCTAGAAGATACTAGCTCTAGTCTAGACCTGAGCACAGACCTCTGTGCTCTACTGAAGCAGTACACTGCAGTGGCTAAGCACCTGGAGCCTGGCTGACCTGGTTCAAATCCCCTCTGCAGCTTATTATATGGCCTTGGGCCACTTCATCTTTCCATGGCTCAGCTTCCTAATCCTGCTTTTTTTTTGGAGACGAAGTTTCGCTCTTGTTGCCCAGGCTGGAGTGCAGTGGTGTGATCTCGGCTCACTGCAACCTCTTCCTCCCAGGTTCAAGTGATTCTCCTGCCTCAGCCTCCCAAGTAACTGGGATTACAGGCATGTGCCACCATACCCAGCTAATTTTTTTGTATTTTTAGTAGAGACAGGGTTTTTCCATGTTGGTCAGGCTGTTCTCGAACTTCCGACCTCAAGTCATCGGCCTGTCTCGGCCTCTCAAAGTGCTGGGATTGGATTATAGGTGTGAGCCACCACGCCTGGTCTAGCTTCCTAATTTCTAAAATTAAAAGGTGATGATAATAATAGTACATATTTCATGAGGTTGTTGTGAGGGTTAAATCATTAATACCTCTTGCTACTCAAATCTATTCAGTTCCCAATTTTAGATAACAGAGACACCTACATATGAAGGGTGCTTAGAACACTGGAACATAGTAAGTCTACACATGTGTTTGCTGTAGTTACACCTAACTTAGCATACCCCAAGTCAACAGCATCTCTGCAACATTCCCCACCCTGCTCCAATGCCCATCTTCCCTGCCTTTGATGAATAATCACCAAGCCTGCCAGACACTAAAAGCAAACCCTTGGAGTTACTCAGACTCATTTCTTCATTCAGCAACTATTGAGTACTGAAGATGTTCAAGGTATCCTAGTAGAAGACAGAGTGGTGAACAAGACAGGGAGTCCTTGCCCTCAAATTACCTATAGTCCAATGATAGACAAGCAAATTGTCAAAAATAACGTGCTATGTGCTATCTCCACCAGGACCTAACAGATCTCATATCTGCTTCCAACTCAGGTTCTCATCAACGTACATTTGGACAATTCAACAGCCCTCCTGTCTGGTCTTCCTATTCTCAGTCTCTCTCTCCTTCAACCCCTCTTTCACACTGTAGCCAAACAAGGTGACTACAAGTCTGATCCCATCACTTGCCTGTTCAAAAATCCTAAATATACCGGGAACAGTGGCTCATGCCTGTAATCCCAACACCTTGGGAGGCCAAGGCAGGCGGATCATCTGAAGTCAGGAGTTCAAGACCAGCCTGGCCAACATGGTGAAACTTCATCTCTACTAAAAATGGAAAAATTAGCTGGGCACGGTGGCCTGTGCCTGTAGTCCCAGCTACTTGGGAGGCTGAGGCAGAAGAATCACTCGAACCGGGCCAGGTGTGGTGGCTCACGCCTGTAATCCCAGCACTTTGGGAGGCCGAGGCGGGTGGATCACTTGAGGTCAGGTGTTTGAGATCAACCTGGCCAACATGGTGAAACCCCGTCTCTATTAAAAAAAAAAAAAGAATCACTTGAACCAGGGAGGTGGAGTTTGCAGTGAGCTGAGATCGTGCCACTGCACTCCAGGCTGGGTGACACAGTGAGACTCTGCCTCAAAAAAATAAAATAAAAATCCCAAATACCTTGGAAATCTGCCAATAAAGGGCATAGGCTGAAGCTGCATGGCCTGGGTTCAATTTCTAGCCCTGCTTCTTACAAACTGTGTGTCCTTGGGTAAATCATTTAACTGGTTTGTATCTCATATTTCTTTGTCTACAATATAGAAATAATATTAAAATCTACAGCTTATGGTTGTTGAGAGGAATAAGTGACATTATGCATATAAAGTGCCTAGAACAGGGCCTGACATATAGAAAATGCTCAATAAATGTTAGCTGTTACTATTTTCACTACCTTCATCATTGTCGTGGACTTGCTGGTTAACGTGGAAAAATCAAACTATATTTTCCTCATTAGTCCAATGATCTGATTCTTGCCTATCTTAAAAAAAAAAAAAAGGTGAAATAACAGGCTTTTTCCGAGTGTGGTGGCTCATGCCTGTACTCCCAGCACTTTGGGAGGCTAAGGCGGGTGAATTACCTGAGGTCAGGAGTTTGACACCAGCCTGGCCAACATGATGAAACCCCATCTCGACTAAAAATACACAAAAAATTAGTTGGGGGTGGTGGCGGTACCTGTAATCCCAACTACTCAGAAGGCTGAGGCAGGAGAATTGCTTGAACCCAGGAGGCAGAGGTTGCAATGAGCCAAGATTGCTCCATTGCATTCCAGTGTCGGCAACAAGAGCGACACTCCATCTCAAAAAATAAATAAATACATACATAATTTTTTTTAAAAAAGGCTCTTTAGAATGACTCACCCTTCAAAAAAGCTTTTGATGGCTCACTCTTACCTAGAGAACAAAGCCCAGCTTTCAAGGTATTTGCACATTCAGCCCCTAAGTCACCCTTCCAGACTTCTCCTGCACCCTACAAACCAGCCACATAGAACCCCTTTCTTGTGCCTAGTAGAAGTGCTCATCACTGAGCATCTCTGCTTTGGTCATGAGGTCCCTTCAGTTTACAATGTCTTTCCCATTTTCTCCCAAACATCTATCAAGCTTGTTGAACCTCCAGCCCACAGGCCACATGTGACCAAGGATGGCTTTGAATGCAGCCCAACACAAATTCATAAACTTTCTTAAAACATTATGAGATATTTTTCGTGATTTTTTTTTTTGAGATGAGATCTCACCATGTTGGCCAGAATGGTCTTGATCTCCTGACCTCATGATCCACCCACCTTGGCCTCCCAAAGTGCTAGGATTACAGGCGTGAGCCACTGCGCCCAGCCTTCATGATTTTTTTTTAGCTCGTCAGCCATCGTAGTGTTAGTGTATTTTATGTGTGGCTCAAGAAAATTTATCTTCTTCCAATGTGGCTTTGGGAAGCCAAAAATTGGACACCCCTGATCTAAATGATCCAGGTACTTTAAGGTCACTTTCACCTCTGTTTCTTCCCAGAAATGTCTAGGTCCGTGAGGTAGAAGTAATCTTTTTCTTCTTGTAATTATCTTTATGTTCTTTTAATCCTAGCTTCTGAGGCCTATAAGGTGAAACTGTTCTTGGCTTCATGGAACTGTTCAGTAGAGTAAAAAAAGTATGCAACTTCACTTAATTTGTCAAAATCCAGAAACATGCTTTTGAATTGTTAAAAACAAGATACACAGCCTAGGCTCAGGGGCTCAGGCCTATAATCCCAGCACTTTGAGAGGCTGAGGTGAGCAGATCACCTGAGGTTGGGAGTTTGAGACCAGCCTGACCAATATAGAGAAACCCATCTCTACTAAAAATACAAATTTAGGCTGGGCACGGTGGCTCACGCCTGTAATCCCAGCACTTTGTGATGCTGAGGTGGGTGGATCACAAGGTTAAGAGTTCAAGACCAGCCTGGCCAATGTGGTGAAACCCCGTCTCTACTAAAAATATAAAAATTAGCCAGGCTTGGTGGTGGGCACCTGTAGTCCCAGCTACGAGAGGCTGAGGCAAGAGAATCATTTGAACCTGGGAGGGGAGGCTGAAGTAAGGTGAGATCGCACCACTGCACTCCAGCCTGGGCAACGGGGTGAGACTCCATCTCAAAAAAAAAAAAAAAGTAGCCAGGCATGGTGGTGCATGCCTGTAATCCGAGCTACTCGGGAGGCTGAGGCAGGAGAATCACTTGAACCTGGGAGGCGGAGGTTTCAGTGAGCCGAGATTGCACCATTGTACTCCAGCCTGGGCAACAAGAGTGAAACTTCGTCTTTAAAATAAAAAAAAAAACCATCCACAGGCCGGGCATCACAGGGGCTCACCCCTTTAATCCCAGCAGTTTGGAAGCCAAAGGTGGGCTGATCACTTGAGGTCAGGAGTTCTAGACCAGCCTGGCCAACATGGTGAAACCTTGTCTCTATTAAAAATACAAAAATTAGGCCAGGTGCAGTGGCTCATGCCTATAATCCCAGCTACTTGGGAGTCTGAGGTGGGTGGATCGCCTGAGGTCAGGAGTTCGAGACCTGCCTGGCCAACATAGTGAAACCCTATCTCTATTTAAAATACAAAAAATTAGCTGGGTGTGGTGGCGCGTGTCTGTAATCCCAGCTACTTGGGAGGCTGAGGCAGGAGAATCGCTTGAAGCTGGGAAGCAGAGGTTGCAGTGAGCCGAGATCACACCACTACACTCCAGCCTGGGCAACAGAGCAAGACTCTGTCTCAAAAAAAAAGAAAGAAAAAACACAGAATGGTGAGAATTAAACACTATACACACAAAGTATATTAAGAAAGCATATTTGGGGCCAGGCAGCTCACACCTGTAATCCCAGCAGTTTGGGAGGCCAAGGTGGGCGGATCAATGGAGTTTAGGAGTTCAAGACTAGCCTGGGCAACCTGACAAAATCCCATCTCTACAAAAAAAAATTACAAAAATTAGCTGGGCATGGTGGCACATGCCTGTGGTCCCAGCTACTCAGGAGGCTGAGGCACAAGGATCATTTGAGCTGTCGAGGTGGAGGTTGTAGTAAGCTGAGATCACACCACTGATCTCCAGCCTGCACTGCACACCAGCCTGGGCACCAGAGTGAGACCCTGTCTCAAATAAATAAATAAGAAAGTATATTTGTCCGCCAGGTATGGTGGCTCCCACCTGTAATCCCAGCACTTTAGGAGGCCAAGGAAGGTGGATCACCTGAGGTCAGAAGTTTGAGACCAACCTGGCCAACGTAGCAAAACCCCATTTCTACCAAAAATACAAAAATCAGCTGGGTGTGGTGGCGGGCACCTGTAATCCCAGCTACTCTGGAGGCTGAGGCAGGAGAATTGCTTGAACCTGGGAGGTGGAGGTTGCAGTGAGCCAAGATTGTGCCACTGCAACTGCACTCCAGCCCAGATGACAAGAGGGAGACACCATCTCAAAAATAAGTAAATAGGGCCGGGCACAGTGGTTCACGCCTATAATCCCAGCACTTTGGGAGGCCAAGGTGGGTGAATCATGAGGTCAGGAGTTCAAGAGCAGCCTGGCCAATGTAGTAAAACTGTATCTCTCTGTTTCTCTCTCTTTTTTTGAGATGGAGTCTCGCTCTGTTGCCAGGCTAAAATGCAATGGCGCAGTTTCAGCTCACTGCAACCCCTGCCTCCAGGGTTTTTTTTTTTTAAGCAATTCTCCTGCCTCAGCCTCCAAGTAGCTGGGACTACAGGCTTGCGCCACCACGACCAGCTAGTTTTTGTAATTTTAGTAGAGACGGGGTTTCACTATGTTGGCCAGGACAGTCTCAATCTCTTGACCTCATGATCCGTCTGCCTCAGCCTCCCAAAGTGCTGGGATTACAGGTGTGAGCCACTGCGCCTGGCCATAAAACCCTGTCTCTACTAAAAACACAAAAAATTAGCTGGGCATGGTGGCGAATGCCTGTAATCCCAGCTACTCAGGAGGCTGAGGCAGAAGAATCACTTGAACCCAGAAGGCGGAGGTTGCAATGAGCCAAGATCGTGCCATGGCACTCCAGCCAGAGCGAGACTCTATTTCCAAAATAAATAAATAAATGGCACAGCAACTTGCTGTTACCCCAGTTGTCTGTGAGATACAGGCAATCTTACCCACCTGGGCACTTCCAGGGCTCCTTGTCTGCACATCCTTCACTTTCTACTTTACATTAGGACTCTCTGTGGCAAATCTGCCTGGGACCTCCTGCAGAGCAGAATCTACATCTGATCATCTTTGTGACCCTGAAGAGTACCCAAGACCATCCCAGAGATTCTGATTTAATCGGCCGAGCCAAACATGGATTGACTCAGGTTTCAGTATATTTTAGAAACTTCCAGCAGGATTTTTATTTTTCTTTTCTTTCCTTTTTTTTTTTTGAGACGGAGTCTCACTCTGTCACCCAGGCTGGAGTGCAGTGGTGCGATCTTGGCTCACTGCAACCTCTGCCTCCCAGGTTCAAGTGATTCTCCTGCCTCAGTCTCCCAAGTAGCTGGGACTACATGCGCACGCCACTATGCCTGGCTAATTTTTGTATTTTTAGTAGAAAAACCCATTGGGTTTCACCATGTTGGCCAAGCTGGTCTTGAACTCTTGATCTCAGGTAATCCACCTACCTCAGCCTCCCAAAGTGCTGGGATTACAGATGTGAGCCACAGCAACCCACAACATGATTCTTATTTGCAGCCTGTACTGAGAACTACTGAGTCCTAACTCATTCTTGGTGCTAATAAGTATTTATTGAATCAATGAATAAATTAACACAGTGCCTCTCTTGATAGTCACAACAAGAAAGGCAGCTGGGAAATAGTACTTACATTTTACAGTTGGAAAAACAAACTCAGAAAACAAAGAACATTCTCATCATCACCTCCATGAAGCCGGTAGCCCTAGGAAATATTCCTCCCCCCAGCCCTGACCCCAGAGAGCGCCTGTCTACACAAGAGCAGTGTTCCTCAGCTTCTGCCAGGGTTGGGGCTTAAAACTAAGAATGGAGGTATAGGCAAAGGTGAGGGTTTCAGTGTGGGATTCCAGTCTGTCTCCCTGGTTCTATGAGTCATTCTCAGTGAGGAGGGTGGAGAGGAGGGAGGGTGCAGGGCTTGGCTGGGGTTGACCTGTCCATCAGGCTGTGTTGCTTACATAAAATCCAGGGAGAAAAGTTAAGAACTCTACCGGTATTCTACCCCTGCCTCTGCTGCCAGGAGAGAGAGCTCAGGGATGCCGGAGGGAATGTGCAGATAATTCAAGAGAGAGGAGGATCCAGGTCCGATCCTCCTCATTTTTCAATTATCTGCACACTCCCTCCCGTGTCCCAGCCCAGCAAAGCATCCGACCCCTGGGTGTCAAACTGCAATGCACCCTTTAATGCAATAGGGACCATCCCATCTCCCGCCGCCTCCCTCCGCCCACTCGAGCCCACTTGTTTGCGGACCACGGAGAGGCAGCACATCCCCACAAGCGGCTGTCAGGGAAGGTCCAAGCGCTAGAGTGCAAGAGCCTTTGCTTTGAGGATTGCCGTAGCGCCGGGTGTGGGTGCAGGTGGGGCTACGGTTTTCGAAATGGAGTGAACCTCGAAGCTGAGGGTGCCTAGCAAGGTACAGATCTGGGAGGAGCAGAGAAAAAAACGCTCCTGCTTCGGGACTCCTCCCACCTCGCATCACCTGACGCGTCTCTCAAGGTCTGGTGCAGGGAGACCCCACCTTTCCAAAGCCCCGCCCTTCGAAACACCACAAAATCACCTCCTCCCCTCCCAGTCGCAGTTTTTTGTTTGTTTGTTTGTTTGGTTTAACTGGGTGAGGGCTAGAAGGAGCAGTAGAGATTGATTCTAGCCAAACCATCTCTCTTAACTAAAAAAGGAAACGGAACCCCGAATGGCGAAATGTCTCACTCACGTCCATAAAGCGAGTCCACCGGCTGACCTGGACCCTTCGAATCTACCCACCCTTCTCCGCCTCACCTCCCCAGCTACCTGTTGCCATGGTGATGAGAACAGGCTCCTGCTGAGGCTCTGGTTGTGGCCGCAAAAGGCTGGAGAGGCTGAGGACTGGGCTGGACATGCTGACCATCAGCCAAGCCCCATCCAGGGCCCGCGGGCAGTTCTGTTCCGGGGTCAGGCCGCTGGCCCAGTTCGCAGATGCGGGGAGAGGGACGAAGCGGCTCATCTCGCAGTGCGGCGCGGGGGCGCCCCGGGGGTACCTCCTGAAGGCAGCCTGGAGGGCGCCCGCGGGGTCTGAATGTAGAGAAGGAAGTTGCAGCTGTAGAGTCAAGGGCGGGAAAGGGGCTGGAAGGGCAGGGTTCGCGGAACTTCAAATGTATAGACTACCCCATAGTGAGACCCACTTTATAGAGGGGGAAACTGAGGCCCCGAGGTCACTGCCCGATCTGAAGAGGAGGGGGTTTCTGTGGAGGTGACGGAGATAGGGGGCGGCGAGTCCCTAAAGACTCACCATGCACATTGAGGTAGAGCTCAGGGTCGAGGTCCGGCCGGGGCGGCGGTCCCCCAGGCCCCGGGCGCAACAGCAGTGCAGCAGGTCTCTTAGCCAGGCCCCCTCCGCTCGCATCCTCCACGAGCCAACACTCGATCGCCGCCGGTCCTGCCGAGACGGCGGTCGCCAGGCCTGGCATATAGGGGCACAAGTGAGGGGCGGCTTAGATGTCTGGTGACCTGCCCACTCCCACTCTGGCGTCGGCGTCAGTGGGGCCACCTCCCTCCGCTTCCCTCTAGTTCTCGGGCGATGAGTCGCGGGGTTCGCTCACCCAAAGCCATAGCGAGGACCAGAGACAGGGACTTCATGGCGCTGCAATCTCCTCAGCCATGAAGCCTCCTCTTCCTCCTTTCACTTTCACTTTCCTCCGAAGGGCGGCAGGAGGGGCGGTGGAAATCCCCGCTCTGGTTAGGTGTGGTGCCTGGGAGACCGGTGTTTCCCTGTTGGCCAGGTAGGGATCTGGGAAGAGCCTCTCCAGTTCTCGTCAGGACACCCCAGTCTTGTCCTCCCGGATCACCCAGCAGCCACGAGTTTGAGCCCTCCCCAAACCCAGCACCCCCACCCCCTCCTGTGTGCGCCCTCCAGCATCCACTTTCCCGAGAACCATTACTCCGGTTTTTCCCCACCTGTGCCGCGTCCCCAGCAAACACATGGGTTGTCGGGAAGCCAAGTAAATGACCAATAAATATTTTAATCACTGTTAAAAAAAATAAAAACCTTGTACTCCTACTGCTTACTCCCTCCTTGTCTCCACCCACTCCTCCAAGAGAACCGAGTCGGGGATTTCCCCGAGAGGTGGGGTGGGTGGGGAGAGACAGGGTAGAAATAAAGAGCGCATCCTTGTAAGGGGGTAGGTTTTAGGACAAGAGTGGGGCTCAAAGGCCTGGTCCCCATGACAACACAAACACAGACTTCAGGCACAGACTACAACCACCTGACCCTTGACCCTGTGACTGCAGGATGCTGAACACGCCCCCTCTCCCTCCCTCCATGTGCACCCTACTCTGTGGAGCCGGGGCTTCAGTGTACCCATCAAAGGGAAAGGAAGGGCTTAGTTCCAGAAATTCCTTGGGAAGGAGGGGTTAAGGAGTAGAATGGGCGGGTGATGGTGCAACTGTGGTTCCCCTCCCAGCATATATACAAGTCCATAGAGATAAAGGAAGACAGTAATTGTGGTGGGAGACCCGCCGGGGGCCAAAGCGCCCTTGGATCGTGCTTATTCCCTCTTCCCCGAAAGCTACCCCGACCCCAGTAGGCTGCTCCTTCAGTTTGCTCCTCCGCCTCCACTGAAGCCCATCTCCACCTTGTGGACACTGGGTGGTGACCACACGCGTCTGCTGGACGGGGGCGTGGCCGCACTCGCCTCGTCGCCGCTGCCCCCACCTGTTCCAGGGGATTCTCTCTTGGCAGGCAAGGATGGCCCCGTGAGCGTCCCAGGCCCAGGTCCAGCCCCGCCGCCACCCAGGCGGTGCCGGCGCTCACAGTGTCCTCGGTGGCGCATGAAGCTGTCCCGCCACATGAACTTCTTGGCGCAGACACCGCACTCATAGGGCTTGAGACCTGTGTGTGTCTTCATGTGCTCAGTCAGATGGTGCTTCATCTTGAACTTTTTGTTGCACACGGGGCAGTCAAAGGGACGCAGATTGAGGTGCATGTTCACGTGCCGGTCCCGCATGCTCTTGTGGGAGAAGGCCTTCCCACAATGGCACAGAAAGATCTTATTCCCGTCCCCGCTGCCAGTCCCTCCAGGGACCCCACCAGAGCTACCTGGTACACCCAGGCCCCCCACCGATGTACCTCCCAGGGTCACTGCCCCGTGTTCTGCTTGGTTCCCTGGTGGTTGGCCAGGAGCCTGTGAGGAGGATGAAGACGACGGGAAGACCAGGATCTGGTTGCCCTGCATATCCAAGGGAAGGAGCGGTCGAGGAGGGTGGGAGGGGGCATAGGAAGAGGGAGTTGGCCCCCCTGAGTCATCAACACCTGCTCCAGGACCCCCACCCTCATAGGAGCCAAAGTCATTGGAGGACTCACAGAAGTTGACCTGCTCCTCCCCCTTGTCTGGGGGCTCACTCAGGGTACGGACATCACTTATGCTGAGGGTAGCCTCAGGCCCTCCCCCAGCTGGAACCCTGGAGCTACCCCCTAGCTCTTCATCTTCATCATCCTCACAGGTCAACACCAGGTCTTCCTCCTCTTCTTCCTCCTCTAGATCTGGGTCTTGGGAAACCAGGGGTGCTGGTGCTGGGCAGTTACCACCTCGCTTCACGTATACCCAGTGTTTCTGTGGCATGATGCTAGGGGGTGTGTAGGTGGGTCTCCTGAGCCCAGTCCCAGGGACCACTGCCCCCCTTCCATCCCCACCGTCATCGCACAGCTCATCTGCCTCCAGCAGTAGCTTCCCAGAGGTGGCGCCCCCACTGCCAACGACAGGGGCTGGGAATACAGGGCCACCTCCTCGACGCTCCCCACTGCCCACTGCAGAAGCTGCAAATGCCTCTTGGGAGGAAGATGAGAAATCAGTGGACTCCCTGGGGCTGAAGTAGTTGCTGCTGCTGGGAGACTGATTCTCACTGGCTCGGCTGGAGGCATGGGAGCGCACAGAGCCCACGGTAGAAGGGGCCACAGTGCCCCCACTCCCGGATGGGACCCCAGCACCAGGCACAGTGACAGAGGTGGCTGCAGCAGTAGTGATGGTGGTGGTAGCTGAGGCCCGGCCTTCTCGGAGTAGTTCAGTGCACTTGTCCACAATGTGCCACATTTGGAGCACAGACCCCACTGTGAGGAAGTTGACAATGTCAGCAGCAGCCATGCTAAGGCGGCCAGTGTAAGCAGAGGCTAGGACAGTCTCGAAGGCGCCTGGGTCCATGACACTGGGCAGCGAGATGGAGGTCATGCCCTTGAGTAGGACCTGATCATGGAAGTAAGGGGAGGAGGCAGCCAGGACAGCCCGATGAGCCCGGAACTCCCGGCCCTGCACTCGGATAGACACATCACAGAGCTGGCCCTGAAGACGCTGCTGATTGAGGGACTCCAGGAGGGCACTGGTCACCTCAGGGAAGGACACATGTACCACTGCAGCTGCTGGCAGGGGTAGTGGGGGCGGAGCCAGCGACAGCGGCAGGGGGAGTGCTGCCCCACTGGGAGACAGAGGAGATGGCTCCATGTTGTGGAGGGAGGGGATACCCCCCCAGCCACAGGAACAAAGGAAGGAGGAGGGCGGCCGGGGGGGTCTCTGGGAAGAAAAGAGAAAAGAATAATGATAACATCTCATAACGACAGAGCCCGTTTACACTCATTATCTGTGTAACTCCCCAAAACCGTGTGGTAAGTATTACTCTCAACTCCATTTAACAGAGGAAGAAACTGAGGCTCAGACAGATGAAGAGATTATTCAAGGTCACACAGTCAGTAAGTGGTGGCGCTAGCAAACACAAGTATCTGACAAATCCTGCGCCCTTTCCTTGGAGATTAGAGAAATAAGGTGCTCTTAGGGGGTGGTGTGCCCTCCTTCCGAATTATACCCTATTTCCCATTTACCTGAGTGCCTGACATTCCAAAATCTACCTTTTTGGCGTTGTGTATACATTTTTTGGGAGGGGGCAGGGCAGCTCCTCTACTGAAAACCAACCCTCTGCTCAATCTCCTCTCAGGGCTATGCCCCCCAGCTCTCTCTTCGATCACGCCCCCTTTCACCCCGGCTTCCACCTAGCCCCGCCCCTTTCCAGGCTCGCCCCGTGCCCCGCCCACTTTCGGGTCTTTCGACCCCGCCCCTTGTCTACCTCCGCCCACACCGGACCCCGCCCCCCCCGCTCCGCCCCAAGCGCTACCTCGGCCTCTTCTCCCACCCGGAAGGCGCCCCCCAACCTCGCGCGTCCCCGCTTACCGGGCCGCGCGCCCCCGGGCCCCCCCCGCCCCTCACTCGGCGGCCAGAGCTGCAGCCTGGGCCCCTCCCGCCGCCATCTTGCGCCGACTCCCTCCGCCCTCCGCCTCCGCTCCGCCTCCCGCCCCTCTGACTTTAAAGGCACAGCCGGGCACCCCGCCCATGCCGCTGGGCAATACTCGGCCGACTCGGCCACTTTGCCTTTAAAGAACTGTCGCCTCATTCCACCTTAAAGGATCAGGTCCCCTCCTCCGCTGGGAACTCTGGATTTGGTTCGGCCGAAGCATTTATTCCCCTTTAAAGCTGTAAGTCTGCCTTTTCCCATTGGCGACGGGTCCAGGCATCGTTCCCCAGGCTCCGCCTCTGAGCTGTGACCATTAGCTGGTTGGTGGGATCTAATCGCCCTCTTCCTAGATCCTGACATTTCCCCTGAAGCCCCGCCCCCTGTCTCCGGGCCTGGATTGGCCAAATAACCTTGAGTCTGCCTCTCATTGGCTTTTTCACTCCAACTGTACGAAGTGAAAAAGTAAAGTGCGTTAAGGAGGCTGAAGCACTTTAAAAAAAAAAAAAATACAGCCTGAACAACATGGCGAAGCCCCGTATCTACAAAAACTACAAACAACAAAAATTAGCAAGGCGTGGTGGCGCGCGCCTGTAGTCCCAGCTACTGGGGAGGCTGAGGCATTATCACTTGAGACCGGGAGGTCCAGGCTGCAGTGAGCTGTATCACGCCACTGCACTCTAGCCTGGGTGACACGAGACCAAAAAAAAAAAAAAAAAAAGACTAAGTTAGAAAGGACAGATCAGGACTACCCCGGGAACATTGGACAAACCATGAGCAAGGAAAGAGACAGCTAATGCCAATCTGTGACAGCAGAAGGAAAAGACAGTGATACAATAAGAAAAGAAGTTTATTGTTTATTAACGTTTCTGTGTAAAACGTAAGCTTTTTTTTTTTTTTTTTTTAAAGAAACACCAACAGGGGATTAGCTCAGCCCATCCCTTTCTCAGTCATCTGCTTCCCACCATCCTCCAAATGCTATCCCAAAACATTTTGGAGGCAGGGAGAAGGGGAGGCAGCTAATCAGAGTCTGAGAGCACGATGATCTCCTCTGGATCGCACTGCGTGGCCACACTCGTCTGCAGGGAAGTGAGCGACAAACAGTCAGAGAGATATGGAGTACAGGGGAAAAGAAACAGACGGGAGGATTTAGAGGATAAAACGTGGGTGGGAAAAAGGGAGAGAGGGGATGTGGAGGGTGAAATATTCAGACAGAGCAGCTGAAACAGACAATGAAGAAAACAAATTATCAGAGAAAACCCAGCCTCCCCTTCTTACCTTGTAAGTACTAGGCCTGGGAGGTTGTGATGGGGGGGTTTGGGACAGCTGGGCTGGAGAAGGGACGCAGAGGGAGCTGGTCACCAGGCCATGGCTGGGAGAGTCTACCCTCGTGGAGGAATCAGCAACCGGGGCCAAGGAAGCCAAGGGGGAAGGTGGGCTGGGCAGGGTACATATCTTTTTCCCATTCTTCTCATGCACTGACCTTTGCCTTTCCACATAGCTAGGAACAGAAACATAAATATGTGGAGGGGTACGGGAAGACTGAGGCTGGAGGGAAGCAGTCCAATCTCTCCCAACAGACTCAGTTCCCCCATATTCCTCTCCAGAAGTCCTCTGCAATCCCTCCTTGCAGGAGACTCTTACTCCTCCTTCCTTCTTCCACCTCCTGTTATTATTACCTGTTTCCTAATGGCCCTGATCCTGTTTGCTTCTTCTCCTTCCGAGACTTTTTGCAGGGGGGCCCAGAATCTCCCCAGTTGTGAGGAGAGACGCCTCCATTGAAGGAAGTAGAAGAGACCATGCCTGCCCCATTCTCTAAGACAGTGGTGAAGGAGTCCTCTGACTGCTTCCTGGAAGAGGAAATGTCCGTCTCCACAGAGGAAGGGGTGGTATCCAGGGGCAAAGCTTCAATCTCTAGCTCAAAGAGCTGAGACATAGGGCTTTCTTCCTCCAGGGTCAACTCCTCAGGCTGTTCTCCATTGCTTTCAGCATCTATGCTGGAGGGGGCCAGGGGTTCTTCTGACAGTAATGATGGTGACACTGTGAGTCCTTTGTTTTGCTGCTCCCCTGAAGACCTGCTGATCTCTTTGCCAGGTTCCAGGTTCTTTTCAGTAGAGATCTGTGGTGAGGACACGGGGCTCCTGTCTCCACCTTTTTCTGGAAAAGAAGAAAAGGGGAGAGGGTAGCTTGAGAATGAGGGGGAAAAAATACTGCTGAGAGGACATTAGGAGGAGGAAGGAAAAGGTCTCAAACAGGTGGCTCATGCCTAACAAAACAGAAATGACAGGTGAGGATAATATTCCCTTGACTTACCTGCTTCTTCCTCTTCCTCCTCCTCATCGTCCTCCTGACCATCCTGCATCTGTTCCAGATCCTCCTCCTCTTCAGAATCTGTGTCCTCCTCCTCTTCTTCCTCCTCTTCCTCCTCCTCCTCCTCTTCCTCATCACTTTCCTCATCTTCTTCGCCATCTGTCTCAGCTCTGGAGGTGGAAGGGCACCCCTGGGATGCCATTCCACTAGGGCCCTGGGAACAAAGAAGTTTCTCTAAGGAATCCCTTGCCCCAGAGGGTTTGATTCTTGCATTCCTTTTCATACTCCCCCATCAGTCAACCTGGACTCCCTGGTGGCCAGTGCAGGGGAAGGACAAAGTCTCTCTGAAGGCTGTACCCCATCCACACCTCACCAGAATCCAAGGAGGCATTGGGGATGTCTGCAGAGTATGAACAGGTGCCTTGGAGCCGAGCTCTTCTCTTTTTTCTCTCGCCCTCCTCACTTTTGTCTTGCAACATTGCATATTTGGAGATGACCTCATCCAACCGACTCATGGCCAAACTCCGGTTTTCCCGAAGGCGCCGGGCCAACACAGGATCTGATAGCGCAGGGTCAATGCCTATGTGGGAAGACATAAAGTCAGAGCACTCATTCCTTGAAGGGCCTAGAAGAGTACAAACCCTAGAAAGGACTAGAGAGCTGCCCCATCCGCCTCATATCTGACATGTAAAGGTCACTGACAGGCATCCCACTAACCCCCTACCTGGCCTATAGTCATCTGTGAGGTGGCAGCCAAAGTTGTAGATGAGATCGAGGTGCCGTCGTTCCTGTAACCTGATGCCCACATCTCGGAAGGCATCCTGAGCCATGAGCTGGAGTTGCTGTCGGGGGAGGCCAAGACTGTGGCGAGCAGCTGCCTTCTCCACGGCCCGAAGCACATCTCCATAGTCAGGGAAGGTATCAGGCCCTGGCTTGTTGATGAGCCGCTCAATGCGCCTGTTAACCTCTGGGTAGCGGGTACCACGGTAGGGGATGCGCTGCTCTATGACACGGCCCGTCAGTGAAGAGCAGTCTTTCAGCTCACATAGTCGCCCAAAGAGGCGGATCAGCTTACGCTTCAAGCGTGCCTCCTGCAGGTATGTGGAGTCTGGGTCATCCAATTCTGAGAGATCCAACTCCTTTTCCTGCAGCCGCCGGATCTCTGCCACATAGAGCGCCAGCAGCTGCTCCAAGCGCTGGATCTGCCTCCGGGAACCTCGGGTCCTTGGGGCCTCAGAGGCAGTGTTTTCAGCATTTGTGGGGTCCAAGGAGAGGTGTGTGGGAGGGTTATTCCTAGAGGGCTCATTGGCGGTGGTGGCAGCAGGAGCCAAGTTCAGCTTCTTTTTGGCTGAGTGGGCCTTGAGAACAGTGCAGAGCTCATTAATGTAGACATAGAGCTTAGCTGGCCGGCTCTGGGCCCGAGATAGGACCCAAGAGAGGATGTTGCAGAACTCCGCCGAAGCCAAAAACAGAGAGTGGGCACGTTGCTGCCGGCTATAGAG
>PVKP010016406.1:0-48268 GCA_004027715.1 Plecturocebus donacophilus
CTACACCCCCTCTATGATACTAATACTATCCACTATGCTACATCCCTCTCTATGATACTATCTGATACTATCCACTACACTACACCCATCTCTATGATACTATCTGATACTATCCACTACACTACACCACTCTCTATGATACTATCTGATACTATCCACTACGCTACACCCCCTCTATAATACTATCTAATTCTATCCACTATGCTACACCCCTCTCTATGATACTGATACTATCCACTACGCTACACCCCTCTCTATGATACTAATACTATCCACTACGCTACATCCCTCTCTATGATACTATCTAATACTATTCACTACACTACACCCCTCTCTATGATACTGATACTATCCACTACACTACAACCCTCACTATACTAATACTATCCACTACACTACATCCCTCTCTGTGATACTATCTAATACTATCCACTACGCTACATCCCTCTCTATGATACTATCTGATAATATCCACTACACTACACCCCTCTGTATGATACTATCTGATACTATCCACTATGCTACACCACTCTCTATGATACTATCTGATACTATCCACTACACTACACCCCTCTCTATGATACTATCTGATACTATCCACTACGCTACACCCCTCACTATGATACTAATACTATCCACTACACTACATTATCCACTACACTACATCCCTCTCTGTGATACTATCTAATACTATCCACTATGCTACATCCCTCTCTATGATACTATCTGATACTATCCACTATGCTACACCACTCTCTATGATACTATCTGATACTACCCACTACACTACACCACTCTCTATGATACTATCTGATACTATCCACTACGCTACCCCACTCTCTATGATACTATCTGATACTACCCTACTCTATTGTTTGCTATACTGCCCAGCACAGGCCTGGCACTTAGTAAGTACAGAGAAAAGTCAGAGTTATTCCTGTTATTGAAAAAGTTTAGGATGCCATCTTGGAGATCACTTGAAACGATTGACTCTGAGGTTCTGTGTGAGGCTGGGCCAGAGAAGGCAGTGAGGAGGAGAGAAGCAGGCAGCATTCTTCAAGGCAGCTGAGCCAGCCTGCTCCCTGGGCAGAGTATGAGGGGCCATGCCTAGTCAGGAGGGGGTGAATCAGCTCACTGCTCCTCAAGGAAGCCTCAAAGGGCCTGGAGCAGAGCCAGATAAAGGAAAGAAAATGATGTTGGTTTATTGACTAAATCAACCTAACCTGGCAAATCTCCATCCCAAAAATCTCAGTCAGGTGCTATCCCGTGTGCCCTGTGATTCTCTCTCCACTGGATTCATTCAGATGACCATTCTCCTATACTCCCACTATATCTTATACACAACTTCACAGTAACAAGAATCATGTTTTTCAGTCATCTGCCAGCTCTTTGGTGGTGGGGACTGAATTCTTTCACCTGTCTGTTCCCAGCACTGATCACAGTACCTGGCTGGGAGGAGCACTCCATAGATGCTGGAAGGAAGCCGTCACTCATGAGCTTCTTTGCTTATGTGGGATCTTACTCACAACACCTTGTCTTGGGCTCAAGGATCTCGGCATTGAGGACCTCAGCATTTATTTTGGGTATTTCCCAGATATGGCAAGTGCCCGGCATGCAGGCAGCTGTGTGAATTAACTATCTCACGATTTGCTCTTTCCAGTTTCAAAGGCTGCTCCTTCTTCCTGGTAGATTTTCTGGCATTTGAACAGTGCCATACCTGCCCCCTTCACACATTCCTGGGCTTAGATCCACATTCCCTGGGTCTTCTTCACTCCAGATGCAAATACCTGATCTGTCTTGCCTGCCAGTGCTCACCCCACACCTTGACAACCTCTCCATCATTTTCATTCCTTTCTCTGGCCTTGCTCCAGGCCCTTTGAGGCTTCCTTGAGGAGCAGTGAGCTGGTTCACCCCTCCTGTCTAGCGGTAGCCCCCCACACCCTGCCCAGGGAGCAGGTTGGTTCAGCTGCTTTGAAGGATGCTGCTTGCTTCTCTTCTTCTCCTCACTGCCCTCTCAGGTCCAGCTTCACACAGAACCTCAGAGACAGCCGTTTCAAGTGATTTCCAAGAACCATCATTGGAAAAAGCCTTGCAACCATCAAGTGGTGCAGATCTAATATGACGTAGCACAAATCCTATATTAAACTAAGCAAACGGCATTAATCTCATCATCAAACCTAGGCCCACAGCCCAAGGTGACGGGGTGACTGAGTCTCTGGATTGTGTGAAGGAAGGCTCCAGTGATCAGGTTGCAACAAGATCAGGTTGGCTTGGGGTAATAACCGCAGTTGCAATTACGTGTGCTGTTTACATACTTTGCCCCTTGTACTTGATATAGTCCAGAAAGAGCCCTGGGCACAGCTGCTCAGTGCCTCGTGGGATAAGCCACATGCCCTGTGGGAGCAGGAGAGCCACCTCTCCTCTGAGAGAGAAACAGAGCCCAGATAATGTCTAGTTTAGGTACCTCTTCAGACCAGATGCTCTTGAACAATATCCCTTTCTTGTCTCTGTCTTTCAGTATCAACATTATAAAATGGAACACCTCCTCTGCATAAAGAAAGAAGAACAATTCTCCTGGTGTCTTCAGTTTTTTAAAGAACAGAAGGATTGGTACAATCCCGCTTCGAAACAAATTTCCAGTAGTTTTTCCAGGTATTGCTGGAAGATTTGGAAATAAAGAAGCAGTCCTTCAACCCAGTGCAGGAAAACAAGCAAGCTTCATCATTCTATAAATGATGATGCTCTCAGAAGTTGCTGCAGCAGGAAAACCAGCTCTAAATACAGTACTGAGAAGGTTGGGCCACTTCCTCCCACTTGGGGTCTGAGATAGCTAACCCATGCCTAAAAGCAATCTGTTAAGTATGACTGAACAGGGTCTGCAGATTAAAGTTGCAAGCTTCCAGCTTTGGGGTGCTCAGGAGGGCATCTCCTCCTGAGAATCAACAACAAAAGGAACAAAGCAACGCATATGAGCACAGGGCATTCAAGTCTATAAGCTCTTTGCTAATATTCTACCTCACTGCAACAGAGCAGTGCTACTGGGAAACTAAGGACAAAGAAGAGAAGGGCATCTGTAATTGGGGAGCTCAGGATGTGTGCAAAACGATGATGATAAAGAAGGCGAGGAACAGTATAATATGCTGGATTCAGCAGGAGCTGCGCCCCTGAGAGCTGGGGAGTTAACAGATTGTAGCCAAAGCTGCAGCCCTCACGTTTTCTGACTTGAAAGATAATGAAGCAATAAAAGCAGCAGAGGCAGCCAGTAAGGGCTCTGCTCCATGGGGCTGTCTGTGCAAGAGCAGCTGCTTGTGGGTGCCTGCTCAGAGTCCGACCAAGGACCTGCAGCCCTCTAGCAGACTAGCAAGGCAGAGAACCAAACAGCCAGGCCTCAGTGGCCCGGGGCTAATTCCCTCCTTCAGGGACACCAGAACCTTGGCTCCCCAGCCTGTCACTGAGCCCGTCCCAGGGTGGGGCAGCCCATATGGCTGAGCTGTTGCATGGCCAGAGACACCGAGGGTAAATAAACCCTGGGACTACAGATGGGAGGCCAGCCAGGCTGGCTCCACTTTTTGATCTCATCACGGGGGCAGTCCGTGTGGAAACCCTGGGAGGCACCTTAGCAATTTTCCAGGCCAACAACTTCATTTGTCAGATGAGAAAATCCCCATCCCCCTACCCCTCCTAGGGGTCAAGGGACTTGCCAAAAGTCACATAGTGAATCAATTGCAATGCAATAAAAAGTGGTGGCTAAGAACACAGCTGGGCTTGAGCTCCAGCTCCATTGCTCTGGAGCTTAGGCAAGTTATGAGGTTCTTAGTCTCCATCATTCAATGAACGTGAGATTAGGACCCTCCACGTTAGGTTCTTGGGGAGATCAAATGCATGAAGACCTCATTGTCTGGTTCACAGTAACTATTTAGTAAACATTGTTGGTTCTAACTTATCATGACTTTTAGTCATTGGAAGTAGATCTCAGAGTCTCCTTCCGCCCAGGTCAGGGATATAGTGTGATGGATAAAATTTTGGGAAACTGATTTTGAATTTTGCTTCACCTCTAGTTTTGTGACTTTGGACAAGGTATATAATCTTTATGAGCCTCATTGTTCTCATCTGTCAAATGGGAGTAACTCTGCCACCATACACAGTTTTGCTGAGGAACAGAGGCAGTGAAATGATGAAGCACTCATGGCAGCATGGTCACTCAGAAAACCACAGCTGTTACTATTAGCAGCTAATCCAAAAGTCCTTCCCCCGCTCAGCAGTGAGGACAACTGCTTTTAGTTTGAAGAATAATAAGTTGATGCAATGAAGATGCTAAGTTTGTGGCTGCCCTAAAGGCTGGCAGGAACTGCACAGCCAGCTGGTGGATGGCATGATCTGAAATGAACCATATGTTTGAAATCATGAACCCAGATGTTAGGTCTTGGCGCCTAAGGTTCACACCATTAGATTCAATCCTTTAGGTGTCTCTAATGGTCTTCAAGGTGCCAGGAAGTTTGCATTAAAATGCAAATCAGTTTCCTGAGAAAGGAAACATATTAAGTTATCCACTTAGCAAATTGCTGAGCTTAGTTGATTTGGTGTGAGAAAGATTAGGGAAAATTTGAAAGGATAGAGGTAAGAAGAATTATATTTCTACAGAAAGAAAGTTATTTTTCTACTGAGCCCAGTGATGAACTAAGGCTATGAACAATAGGTACAGTGGGGTCTCACAAGGTGACTGGGTGCACTGGAGGAGAGAGACAAGGAGCAGAAAAACTGGTGTTTTTCATAGCCTTAGCGTTCCTGTTCTGGCCAAAAGCACATAGGTGTAAATTCTACTCCAGTCTCTGCTGTGTGAGGCTCGGTGATTGTGGCGAGCTCATCCAGATGATGAGGCTTAGAAGAATTCTCAGAGATGCACACATGGATGATGAAGCCCAGAAACTAACACTTGAGAAAGAGGGTCTGTTTCTTATGCACATTGTGTCCCTTGATGCTTCACACCCTGACTTAAACACACTGGGGCCCAATGAATGTTCACACAGGAAATGATCAAAGCTACAGAGATGATAAAAGTGGTTAAGAATGTCAAAGGTTTGTTTTGTACACAAAATTTAGAAGAATGTCTTCCTTAGCAGTTATGGCATCCCTGTTCTTAACAGAATCACTTCTTTACTTGTTGTATTGAACAAACAGGATGGCAGAAGAGTCCTGGCAGAATTTCTATTTTAAGTTCATAGCTTGAAATGATTTCACTGAAATCTAGAATAGCATGCCTTGAAGCAAAGAATAAGAATACAATGTCTTCCTATAGTAAGAATGTGGGTATGTCAATATTTCTCTACAGTAGGCTAGTACTAGTTTAAAGAAAAAAAAATTATTGTAGGATCCTTGAGACAAAGACTAGTGAAAAAAAATCCTCTTTATACCAGGAAAGCCTCTTCTAAGCACAACTCTTAGGTTTAGGAATTTCTGATTTCCAGTTTCGATCTATCCCACAGCCTTAGTCTACCCTATAACCTCCAAGTTGGTAATAACATCATAATAACAGCTGTCCTTTTCTGAGCCCTTATTCATTAGCACTGTGCTCATCACTTTACATGTTGATTCTTTCATTCTGTACAATAACTCAGGACCAGTTTAATCCCCATTTCACAGATTCGAAACTGAGGCTCGTATGGGTGATCAATGTGCTCCAAGTCATAGAGGCAAAGTAGCAGAGCCACTTTATATGAACTCAGTGTGTGTGGGTTCTAAGGCTGAATAGTAGCTACTTGCTGCTTAACCACTCTGCCTCCATTGATGAGAGGAAAACATACAAATCCTTCAAGTTGCTTTGTTTTTCTAAAATATCCTTTAGGCAAGGAGAAAAACCATTGTTGAGGAAAATACCATGAAACACATAAGACTCACAGAGGCACCAAGAGAGGCAAAGGAAGTCCAGGGAAGTAATGGAATGTGGAACAAGGATTTGGCCATATAGAAAAATATTCTGCACTTCAACTTCTTGATAAGAAGGGCATCAAAGTACTTCTTAGAAAACTCTACCAAGAAGACATAGCAAATAGATCTTTTCAGATCTACTGCATACCACTCTATTATTAGCTCCATTGCAATTCATTCACTGAGTGATAAGAATTTTCCAAGAGACTGTTAGCTCTAAAAGTCAGTATCTCCTGGAAAGATCTTTAGATTCAGGAAGTCAGATAAAGTATTTTTTAGAATTATTTCTGAGTAAGCTATGTAATTAAGGTTTTTAGCTCCACTGTTCACTAACTGTGCAACCTCAGGCAAGATGCTCAGCCACTCAGTGCCTCTCTATTCTCACCCGTACATTGGGGGACCACTTACTGTGCCAAGGTGCAAGTGAAGGGCTGGATGTGTAGCTCATAAGCCCTAGAAAGTGGCTTTCTCTGTGAGGCCTGATTTGAAAGATTCTCAGAAAATTTCATATTTTGGGAACCCTGACAAGAGAGAAAATCCAATCCCATGCACGACAAATGTAATGCCTCTCAGACTGGGAACATACAACAGGTGGCATGAGCCAGGACACATTAGAGGCAACAGATGCCAGGTTTGGGTCTAAATCTGGCTGACCTCTCGGTAGTAAGCCAAAGGATGGGGGTGGGAGTGAGGAGTTTCCTCCATATCTGTGACTTTTAAAATCCTTGCTTCTTTTATGGTCTGAAGATGATCACCATTCCTGTCGAGGCACAGTAGGGAATAAGCCAAGCAGAGCCTTAGCACTTTTACCCTGAACTGTGTGGCTATCGTCGAGCAAAGTCAGAAGGACATTTATTTTCAAGACAGGCTTTTGTTCTTTTGGAAAAAGAAAAGTCTCTCATCCTTTCTGCAGGTGGCTATAGCACGCCGCAATTCACAAAGCTGCCAATTTTAACACATGTGCATGGGCACATACACATGCATACACATGCACACTCACGCACACACAAGTTGACTCTAGTCCTGGCTCCCTCTGAAACAATCCATCTTCAGCCTTCACTGTTAATTACAACTTTGCACACTGATAACCAAATGACACTGAGCTTAGCATGGCTGTCCCTGTCTCTCTGCATCACATTTACGCAGGTTGATGAAATCATTCTGGGCAAGGTTAAGGCAAGCCTCCACAGTGCAAAGGTTCTGCTTAAAACAAACACTGCTTGCTTTTGGGACTTGTCAGGGAAATAAAAAATAAACCCAAGATGCTCTAGGCTTCTGTCCTGGTTTCCAGGCAACCAGATGCTGGGTACAGGAAGGGAGAGGGGCTTTCTTCTGGTGCCAGACAGTATTGATAGACAGAGGGCTAACTTTCAGAGCCAAGGACATGGGGAGGGACAGAGGAAGCCTGCATAAGCCTCATTACCCTAATCAACCATAGAGTCAGCCTGTTGGCAGGGAGAGCTGGAAAATGAGCCCATCCCCAGGCTGAGCCAGGGAGAGAGATGCTTTTCTATAGTACTTTACAAAGGCACTGCTGCTATAAGCAGGAGGATTCCCGGGTCATCATCATCTTGGCCGCTAAAGATGGGTGCGCAGTTCAGGTGAGCAGAAAGAAGGTGACAACTGTCTCCTCAGGAAGTCCCAGGGAGTCCTATTTGGGTGGCAGAGGGCACAGAACAATGGGCAGGCCAAGGTGTCTCATTCTTCAGTGTCATTTAACAGATCCGCTCCATGGCTACTGTGCACTGAGCACCTTGCTAAGCCAAGGCAATCCAAGGGAGAAAAGGATGGAGAAGCACCAAGCCATCCAATCACCTTTGCTATTTCCTTTTGTAAATATCCAGAGCCCCGTGGGACCATGGGGTGTAATGGATCCTTCCAAGGGCTCCTCTGAAGATCTGGGCTACATCTGAGCTCTGCCACTTACAATCAGAGCCAGTGACCCTCAGCACAACACCTAACCTGACCGAGCTTCCCTCTCTTCTGTCCAGAGGGTTGTTATGAATCAGCATTCAACACAATCATTATTTCTACTAAAAAAAAATGAGAGTTTTCTATCTCTTCTCAAGTTTCTCTGGTGACACAGTAAAAGGCCTGTTCAGCTAAGATGGTAAGAATGTAGGCTTCTCCTGTCATTGTATTTGCAGTCCTCATAGTGCTGTATGGCACACAGAATGTATACTACACGTACATGACAAAAACATGTGGCAGACCTTTAATTCTGGATGGCAGAAAACTGTATGCCAGGAAGTAGCATTCCCATTTTGTAGAGGAGGATTCTAAATTGCAGAGAGGTTAAGAGGGCTGTTGGTTCACAAGGAAGCAGGGTGTCCACGCCAGAATCTGCAGGAGGACGACTTTGGTAAATTGCACTGAAAAAAAGAAGTCCCCCAGCCCCGCCTATTGTGTCTGTGGCCTTCTTCCGGCCACTGGACTCAGGCCCACTGGAGTGGTTCCTGGTACCCCTGGGGGGTGTAGGCAGGCTTCTGTCCATCTGAATTGCATGCCCCTCTGTGGCTGCCAGGTTGTCCCCACGTTGCATTTTGGCACCTCACGTTGAGCAGCATCCGCTGTTCTCTACTGGTGCCTGTGTCCTGGATCTGGAAAAATGAAGCAAAAGAAAACAAATACAACAAGCAAACAAAAATAGAGAGGGATCTGATCCCGGGGTTTCAGTCCTGGCTCCCCTGTTTACTGGCTGTGTGGCCTTGGGCAAGTTCCTAAAATTGTCCAAGCTTTGGGTCTCTCATCAACAACAGAACAAAAACAGTGCCCATCTCACAAGACTGTATGAGATTCAATGATGGATGCAGACAGCAGGTTCAGCAGGAAGTGTCTGGCACTTAGGAAGAGTTCAAGGCTTCTCGGTGGAAAAGTCTTCAGAAGATATCTCTCCGTGTAGTGAGCTCTTCCTTTAGTGAGATGTTGGGGAGGAGCCTCTCCAGGTCTGGGGTTGTGATGCATACGGGGCAGGGACAATAACAGCCACTGGCATGGACCAGGGACTTATGCACAGGCTGGCCACTGTCCTAAGCACTGCATAGGATTTGCCTAATCTATTCTTCACATTGACTCTGAAAGGTAGATCCTATTGCAGCCAACTTCAGTTTACAAATGAGAAAACTAAGGCTCAGAGAGGTTAAGAAACTGCCCCTGGGCTCACAGCTGTTCTGCCCCAATTTGTCACCTCTATGCCCCTAGCCTCCCAGCCCAGAGCACTTTGGCTTTTTGGGGTGACATGTGGGACCAAACCCTTTCCAAAGAGTTGTTACTTTCAGATGAATCCCAGAGCATCTTGGGATGGGCCCTGAGAGAGAGGCTGGCACTCTGCCCCCACACCTCGGGGAGGCCAGGAGCGCTCTTGGTGGGAAGAGGAGCCGTGGCCCTGGGGTGGCCGACAGCTGACCCATCATCCTTGCCTCACATGCACCAGATTGACTGCTTCCAGTTAAATAAAAGTATCAAAACCCATAACCTTCATAAGAGCACCTGGGGATAAATGCATTACTGAGCTGTCATCACGCTCTCACTCAGAGAGTTCCAGGAGCTCGTGTGCCATGCACATGGAGCTCCTTGGCAGTTGGGATGGCTGCTTCCCTCTCACTCAGGTGATCGCATTTCTCGGGCCAACCTCTGGGTTCTGCCATGACCCCTCACCGCCTCGGTAGCCATTTCCAAGTTTTACTACTACTTTCTTATTTTATTTTTTGCATGAAATTGCTCTACCAACTTGCCATGTGAACAAGGCCAGCCCTTCAGTACAGGAGGGGGTTTGGATGAGTTGGGTGCTTTCCAAACCAGGCTGAGATGAGCTGGGGCACTTCAAGGGCCTCCCTAGAGGGGCGGGGGCAGAAGGGGACTCTGGGTAGGGATCCATTTGTATCTGTTTTATATCTTAGAGGTCTACATGAAATTTTGTTTTAACAAAGGGTTTGGTGGCCAAAAACATATTAAGCAATTAAATGCATAAATCAATTAACAAAACTGCCGAACAACATGATTTCTCAGATCCCACCTAGTGTGAAAACCCTTTTTGCATAATCAGCAGTGGACGCTGAAGATGTGAACTGCTGACTGAAAATGAGAACCATGCTGCCGTACTCTTCTTTGGTATTTTCCAGGGCCACAGAGATAACAGGAAACCATAAATAAGGCCAAACACAGTGAAAGATGAGACCTGGGTTTGGCATGGAACCAAGAGTACTCTGCTTCTGTGATGCAAACAAGGCCTAATGACTACGGCGAGGGTCTGTGAGGGGGATGAGTTGAGCACCACTCCTCAAGATCCTAATGTCCCCCATCCTCAGCTCTTGAGTGGTTCTTTCTACATCTCAATGACAGCACACATGATGCTGTGGGAAGGTGGGTGACATCCAAAGCTTAGTGATACCTGCTGGCCACAAAGCAACTTCTGCCAACCAGAAGAAAGACTACACATCTGCACACAGAGCACACAAACACACACACACACCACACACATATACACATGTGCACACACATGCATACATACACAAGTGTATACACATATACACATATGCACACAAACACATGCATACACATACACACATGTGCACACACATACATGTACACATACACCCATACACACATGCACAAATACACATATACATATGCACCCATACACGCACCTATACACACACACACGTACATGCACACATGCAGACACCACACACACCTGCACACATGCATATACACATGTGCACACACATACACAGGTACATACAGACACTACAAACACACACATACACCACACACACACCACACACAGCTATTTATTTGTGGAAATTCATGGTTTATTCAAACGATGCCTTGCATAACTTTCTAAACTGAGTTCAAATTGGCATAAGACCATGTATTTTGTGCTGTCCATTGGCCCCTCTTGATCTTATGACCTGATCTTTTGAAGATTAAAGCACACATTCATCACCATGAACAAAAACTCCTAGGGTAGGCACCACATAGCTTGGAGTGTTTATAGAGATAAGCTTCCCAGGACACCTTGCATCCAAGGACTCAGGTGCTTGGCAAAGTATACATCTTCCTTATGTCAGTCGGATCCAGCCTGTGTCTTGACAGTGTTGTTCTGAAAGTGGTCAAGCCCCGTCAAAGTGTGGTCCTGAATTTACTCCCATCATTTTCCCCGGTTTTAGTTCATTCACAGCACTTATTACCTTATATACCTCAGTGTCTGTCATCTGCCTCCTTCTCTAGACGAGGGAGGAGTTTGACAACAGCAAGGAGCTTATTTATTTCGTTCACCGACATATCCCCAGGTTAGAATGTTGTAAGCACTCAGCAAGTGTCTCTTGAATCAATAAGGAATGAATGAATAGATGGTGTATAACCTTCCTTCTCAATCTTCAGTACAAACCTTGGCCACTGTGGTGCAGCAACGAGGTATGAGCCAGGAGATCGCAGTCAGCTGCTTACTTACTTAACAGATTCCACACAAATCCCTAGAACTAACTTCCATATGCCCACCTGCAAAACGGGCAAAATCCCTACCCAACAGGACTGTGTGTGAGGATGCACTGTGCTCATGTATGTGCAAAGTGCCCACATGTTTTCTGGTACATGGTAGGTATTTATTCAGCCATTGTTGAATTCAAGATAGCTTTTTATTATTTCCCCCACTTTAGAGAAGAAGAAAATTGAGATTCAGAGGGTGGATGGCAGTAGTAAAGCCAGGACTCAGACTGTCATCTTCTGCCTCTCAGATCACAGCTTTTTCTGTCTCTTCATGCTGCTTTTTCTAGAACATTCTCCCCCTTTCTCTCACAACACACACCCACACACAGTAGTGTTAGTGGCTCAATTTAACGTGTTTTAATTTAAACATTTAATTTAACATTAATCTAACATTTTCCCCAAACATACTACTTATCTTTTTACTCAGTCAAGACGTAGTCTCATGTAAAGGCCTCAAACAAGAAGACGGAAAGGACAGGACTTCTTTACTATAGAGGGTTGGCCTGGGCCCTTGATTGTCACTCCCTAGCCCAGGGTCCTCTCCTTGGTGGCTCTGGTCTGTGGCTGTTTCCACAGCAAAGCAAATATCCTTTCTGTCAGGTCCCAGGGGACAAACTCTGAACCAAGGCATGTGGTGGGCCCTAGGGGCTCCCTAAATCCCCCCCTCTCTTTTACCCTCTAAGGGCATCTGGATCCTCTGGTTAGGATGCAGAGTAAGGACCAGGCTGCCTGCCTCCCACTGCAGCCTCCATGGGGTTGAGACAAAGATTTCTCCTGCAGGAGAGGACTGCACAGAGGTTTCTGGGCTTGTGCTCCCTGGTGATGAGGAACAGCTGTGCCCCAAAGGCAAAGCACCATGGCCTGGTAGACTTGAGTTGCCTTCCCAGTGTTTTGATAAAAGCTTGAACAGAGATGAGGAACTGTGTCTCTCCCGAGCAGCCTCTCTCATGCCCGGCCACAGGCCCATCTCCTACCAGGTTACCAAGACCAGAGATGGGCTTCCTTCTCTCCCGCTATCTGAGGGGTGGCACACCGGAGTATTCTCTGTCACCATGGAGAATTATAGAGGCTGGAAAAGGTAGAAAGGAACCCCAGCCTGCCAGCTGAGGAGACAAAGCAGAGAAAGTCTGCTGGAACAGCCAGCATCTCAGAGGAGGAAAAAACGATGACCACAGGAAGCAGGTACAGAGTCAGATGGATGAGGCCCAAATCCCACCTCAGCCTCCAGCAGTCAGGTGAGCCTCAGTTTCCAGAGCTGTACTTAAAGAGGTTGTAGGAATCGAGCCAGTTAGGTTGTAAAAGGCCTTTTGGTAGTTTGAGGAGACATAATTGAAAGATGGAACGAGTACCTTTTTCCTAGGGAAGGGATAGAAATGATCGTCATCGCAGGTCATGGTCATGGGTAACAGCCTCCCCATCTCCTCGCTCCTCTGAAGCTTGTTTTCTACTGCATCTCAATTTTTCAGCTTTCCTACTCCGACTACCAGTTTAACGAGCAGTTAGCTTCTTTGTCGGCTTCTTTTTTCCCCAGTAGACCTAGCTACTTTTAGGGTACCCCTGATGCCCACATACCATTTGATAATGGTAAGAATCACCCGGGGGTTCCTCTTAAAGAAACAAGAGGAGGAGGAGAAAGCATCAAATCCCACCCCACTCCAAACAGACCCAATCTGAATGGCCGGAGGGAGGGCCTAGGAATCTGTAAACCTAACAAGCTCCCTAGGGGATTCTTATCCTCAGACAAATTTGGGAAATATACTTCAGGGCATGGCTATTTTTTTTCACACTATTTTTTTTCAGCCAAGACCCAAGATGAGAAACACATTAATAAATACATTTTACATTGCAAATCAAGATGGACACATATAGCTGGCTGATTAAGAATGTTTCATGGGACCTTATTATCCGCACTCCATTTTACTGCAGTCCATTCCACTCTATTCTATTTACTTCATTTTTAAAAGTGCTGGATACCACCCAGTGATCAATTTCCCTAACCAGCTGGCAGTTTAAAAAATATTGATTTAAAGTGTGACTTTCTTGTGATGCTTCAGTCTAGTTGTGGACTTTACCAGTGGCTTCCAGAAGCCAGTCTTCTAACTCATAGCTTAAGAATCATCAGGGCTGTCGATAAAGGTGCAAATTTTCAAGTCCCGTCTCCTGAGGTTTCAAACAGCTTCAGAGAGTGGTCAGAAGCACAGTGTCCTGGAGCCTCAGTATCACTTGCTGGAGATTCTGAGCCCAGGGAGAGACTGCTTCTGATTGATCCAGGTGGGTCACATGCTCCTTCTTGGCCAGATGAAGGAAGCCATGCCTTGATGGGCAGTCCTGTGAACATTGGATCCCTTGGGACTGGGGAGCTCCCTAAAGTAAGTTGAAGAAAGGGGAATGGGTGCTGCACCAGCAACACCAATGGCCACAACAGAGGCCACCCTGGGCCACCCAAGTAGCAGTTTGTTAGTCTCCCCTTCATCTTAACTGCTTGTGTGCCCCCCAGTGCAACCTGGAGTGCCTAGCGTGGTGCATACTGCAGGCATACATGTGCGTGGGTTGTATGGAATGCCTGGAAATACTTGCATTCTGACTTCTGGTCTTGGTCTGAAGCAATCAGGCTTTTGACTTTGTGCTTCATTTTCACAACTGAAGCCAAACTGCTGAGGGCTGGCTCTATTGATTGCAACAGAGTCTAGATTTTTATTTATTTTATTTAACAAACTCTTCAATATGCAAGCCAGTGTTCTGGGTGCTTTACAAATATTAACTTATTGAGTTCTCATAAAAACCCTATAAGGGAAGTACTATTATATGCCAGGAACTGTTAAAGAGGTTGTACCCATATTATCTCCAATCTTCGAATCCATTCAGTAAGGGGACAGGAATTATTTCTCTCCATCAACAAGACATTGAAATTCAGAGGTTATATAACTTGTTCAAGGTCTCACAGCAAGTGGCAGAGGAGCACCTTGGACTCTAGTAAGGAAGAATGAGTAATGCCAAGGGAATCTTTGAAATGGCATTTAATCGTAGAGTTACCAGTTAAACTCTTCCATGCTAGGAACATCCAGGTTCAGGGCAAATGGGCCAAGCCCTGGGGGAAAAGTTGCGTCTTCTTACAAACAGAAACAGAGACACAAACCAAAAGGACTTGCCTAAGTTCCAGCTGTGGGCGTGACGCCAGTAAACACATGAAACCCCCAGCGGCTGGCTGAACGTTCCTGTAGCTTCGATGTGCCCTCATTCTGTTAAAATGTAGTGACAAGGAAATTCATCACTGCTTATATGAATTTTTTTCAATGAAAAGAATGCTCTATTCACTCATGGAGACTTTTGTTAAAGTGTCAAGCTCTATTTTAATTTTCTAGTAGCAAGTATTGCAGTCAGCCACACTCTAAAACAATGACCTCAAATTTCTCCTTGCTTTCATTGCAGTGACAATGTTGTTACAGCTGACTAATATTTTTTCTCAGTTAGCATGGCTAACCAATATTTTCTGAGTTAAATACGTCTCTTCAGGTTTCCCCAGGTAGGTTCTGAAAAGGAAACTTTTACCCCGACTTGGAAGAAAGGTCCCTGGGGTCATTTTAAAATAATAAATATACAAGTATATATTTATTAATGAAAATAAATAAATGACATCATCTGTGGGTTTAGAACTGTTCTGTTCAGCTGTTGGATCCAAGTAGGTTTTTGTGATCCTGGATTTATATTCAGATTGGTATAGTCCCTGTGACTATGGGAGTTTTTAACAGAGAGGAGTTACATTAAAATCTGTATGCAATAATTACTTTCCCATAGGTGCAAGAACATGCTGTTCTTCCTGAATTTCCTTCACTTGGAGGTGAACGTAAAGATAATGAGTTGGAAAGTATCCATTATTTATTGATATTTATTGCTGTGTAGCAAACTACCCAAAATATAGTTGCTGAAGACCACCATGTATTGCTTCTCATGGCTCTGTGGGTTGATGGGGTGGTTGTTTCTCTAGTCGTAACTGAAAGGCTCAACTGAGGCTCATTTGTGTGGCCTCATTCAGCTGGCCCCTCAGCTGGGTCTGGGAGGGCTTCTAAAATGACCGACTTCACCTATCTGTCTGGCACCTTGTTACTTGGCCAGGCCTCTCTCTTCATGCAATCTCTCAACATCCAGTAGCTTGGGTTTTCTTATATGATGGCTACGGCACCAGGGCTTCATGATGCCCAAACTCTGGAGCTCCTTAATGCAATATCTTTTTTCTTTTTGATCCTGAATATTTCTTTTTAAAAATTATTTTACATTCTGGGACACATGCAGAACGTGTAGGTTTGTTTACATAGGTATGCATATGCCATGGTGGTTTGCTACACATATCAACCCATCATCTAGGTTTTAAGCCCCGCATGCATTAGGTATTTGTCCTAATGCTGTCTCTTCCCCTGTCTCCCACCCCTCAACAGGCCCTGCCTGGTGTATGATGCTCTCCTTCCTGTGTCCATGTGTTCCCACTGTTCAACTCCCACTTATTAGTGAGAACATGTGGTGTTTGGTTTCCTGTTCCTGTCTTAGTTTGCTGAGAATGATGGCTTCCATCTTCATCCATGTCCCTGCAAAGGACATGAACTCATTCTTTTTCATGGCTGCATAGTATTTTTACGGCTGAGACATATTCAACTGAGAAAATATTGATTAGCCATGCTGAGAAAGAAACATTAGCTGTAACAACATTCTATTGCCATATTCTATTGACCAAAGCAAGTCATGAGGCCGGCCTAGGCATAAAGGCATGATGAAATAGACACCATATTCTAATAAAAGGGGGTGCAAAAACTATTTTTATTGTTTTCACATACAAAATACATTCATTGCTTGCCCAAAAGTTGTATCCCATTATACTGTCAGTCTTTGTCTCAAAGTCAAGGATCTCGATCTTCTAAATGCAGATACAGATGAGATGCCTTGGCTGCTTTTCTGCAGGTGCAGCTCTACAGACTCATCTCCGCTTGAAGCAGAGGCCTACAAACTAAAGAGATGTGGTACCTGCCCCTACTTTGTAACATATCTGGTGAAACAGGGACAGGATAACCACCATAAACAATTCCATTTGAAAAGAGGAGGAATGGGAGGCACATGGCAATTACCAGTCCATAGCACCCTGAAATACAGCCAGGCACCAATTGCCAATTTCCCTACTCTCGGGGTATGGAGAGCTTTTTGATTAGGATCCACTTCTGCTCTTTTGGAGTGGTTCCATAGCTATTGTTCCTGGCTCTTGGCTCCACTCTCTGGGATCTTGGCTCTGCCCTCTAAGTTTTCCTTCCTTTCCTATAAGAGATGGCACATGTTTGCAATTGAGTTGTTTTCTCTGCTTGCTTCTGCCTATAGAAAATTGAGGGTCCAGAAGCTCTCTTCATTTTGAACTGTCTTTGTCCCTTTTGGTCCAAGTTGGTGGTATTTTTGACAATGCAATATTTTTTTTTATCCTGAATATTTCTTATTTTAATCATTTTAAGTTCTGAGATACATGTGCAGAACGGGCAGATTTGTTACATAGGTATTCATGTGCCAGGGTGGTTTGCTACACCTATCAACCCATCATCTAGGTTTTAGGCCCACATGCGTTAGCTGTTTCTCCTAATGCTCTCCCTCCCCTCACCCTGAAATCCTCAACAGGCCCTGGTGTGTGTTGTTCCCCTCCCTTTGTCCATGCCTTCCCACTGTTCACCTCCCACTTATGAGTGAGAACATGCCGTGTTTGGTTTTCTGTTCCTGTGCTAGTTTGCTGAGAATGACGGCTTCCAGCTTCATTTATGTGCTTGCAAAGGACATGAACTCATTCTTTTTTATGGCTACATAGTATTCCATGGTGTATATGTGCCACATTTTCTTTATCCAGTCTATCATTGATGGGCATTTGGGTTAGTTCCAAGTCTTAGCAATGCAATATTTTAAAAACTTTGTATGTTTCCCTTGACTCTGGTTGAGGTTGAGTCTATACCCCCAATATTATATCCCTTATTCTATTTTGAAGCAGACCTCTCTCTACTTTGGGCTGAGTGTGAATCTGCGGTGGGATATTCCTTTAAGATTCTTAAAGCCCATTTGTTTAGCTCAGAGGGTCTGTTGGGCACCAGCTTAAAGTTTTCTGAGGTCTTAATAAAGGACCTTATAGCCATAAACTTGATGGATTTTTAACCCCAGACCTTGTTTCACTTGAAAAAATTTTCTACTGGCAGGGGTGAGAACTGTGCGTGTTAGAAATGAGAGTGTCTTATTTTCTAATCAACCATGTCCTGGGTCTTTTATATTTTTTCTAAATTCTGCTTGTAAACTAAATAGCTCTCTCTAAAGCTCATCTCTCCTAGTACACATCATATATAGCTAGAAGAAGCCAAGTGGCACTTACAATATTCTGTCCAGAGACTTCCTTAGCCATATCTATGAATTCAGTAGATAATTTTCTGTGTTCCAAGTTACCATGAATGACAGTTTGGACTACCATCCACCACTTTGTAACCTAGCTGCCCTTTCTCCACCTTCAATAGCAGTTGCCTCACCTTATCCCTGCCCTCATTCACGGCATCCATCCCACTTTCTGTGCACATTCTAGTCCAGCGCCACCAATTTTGTGTTTCTGTTCCTATAACACCTCACTTTTAGTTTTTTTTTTTTTTTACAATTTTAATAATAGTTGCTTTAATGATTTTTGTACTTACCTCTTTAGTTGTTCCATATGTTCATATTTATAATTATCATATTGCCAATCATTTATCATTACATTTATCATTGCCAAATTCACTTATCATTACATTGCCAGTCATCCTTACAAAGCCCAGCAGTATTATGCTAAGTACATGTAACATGGAACTCCTCTTCATATTTTATTTGACTGGTGTCACCAAGCTCATCCCTTTGTTTCCAGTTGTTTTCATTTATTCATTCCATCAACAAATATTCACTGGGAAATACTAAGAGCCACTACATTATTCTAAGATGTCCACCACGGGGGGGTCAACAGATCTATAAACGGATGCCTCCTTCCTTCTGAAGTGTGGTATTAAGTAGAAGTGGTATGAGCTGACTCACGTTTCACAGGCTCCCTCTCCATGCTGTGTTGCTATCAGAGCAAAGGCAGGAGTCGAGGAAGCATTGGGAGGCTATGATGATATTCAGACCATGAAGTGAAGGTGTCAGGACCACACAGGCAAGGAAGGAATGCAATAGAGTCAGGAGGCAGTAGCAGTGAAGACACGGAAAGGGACTGTGAACCAACACCTCATTTTTAGATATCAAATGTAATGGCTAACTTTATGTGTCAATCTGACTGGGCTAGCGGGTACCCAGATATTTGAGCAAACATTATTCTGGCTGTGTCCATGAGGGCTTTTCTGGATGACGCTGATATCTGAAATAGTAGACTAAGTGAAGCAGATGACTCAGTGTGGCTGGGCTTCCTTCAAACTGAAGCCTCCTCCAATCGGTTTTAAGGCCTGAATAGAGCAAAAGGGCTGACCCCACCTGCCTGACTCCTCCTGCCTGATTGCCTTGAGCTGGAACATTGGCCTTTACCTACCTTTGGACTTAAACTGAATCACTGGCTCTTCCTGGATGTCAAACCTGCCTGCTTTTGTCTTAGAATCTGTACCACTGACTCTCATGATTCTCAGACAGAAACTACACCCTCAGCTTTTTCTGGGTCTTCAGTCTGCCAACTGCAGATCTTGTGACTTTTCAGCCCCCATGATCACGAGTGAATTCTATATAATAAATCTTTTAAAAAATAAATATATATCCTATGGTTTCTGTTTCTCTGGAGGACCCTCACTAATAACTCAACTTCTATATGTTATTTATTGCTATTTATCAAAAACATCCCCAAAACCTAGTAGCTTAAAACATGGGCAGGCAAACTTTGTAAATGGCAAGAGTGATGTTATAGACTTGGTGGGCCTTGTGGTCTCTTTAGCAACTACTCATCTCTGTTGCTGCACCACAAGAGTAGCCATAGACAATACGTTGGTGAATAAGTGATGGTGGTATTCCAATAAAACTTTATTTACAAAACATGTGCCAGATCAGATTTGGCCCATAGACCCCTGAACTAAAACCAGTTTATAATTTCTCATGACTCTGTGGGTTGACTAGGAAATTCTGCTGGTCTTGTCAGGCTCCCTGTTGCAGGCAGCTGCAGTCAGCTGGTAGCTCAGCTGGGGCTGCGGGTCTAAGGTGACCTCACACACATGCCTAGGGCCTCATGCTGGCTGTTCGTTTGGCCTGTCTCTCCATGTGGTCTCTCATGATTCAGTAAGCTTGCCTAGGTTTCCTACCGTGGTAGCTGAAACATTCCATGAGGACAAAGGCAGAAGCTACAGGCCCCTTGAGCCCTGGGCTCCAGAACTTACACAACTTCTGCTGCATTCTGCTGGTCAAAGCAAACCACAGGCCAGGCCAGGTTCAAGGGGTGGGCAGTAGACTCTACCTCTGGAGTCTACAGGGGGTTGCTTAATATCATCGTCATTATTTTTCAATCTGCCCCCAGAAATACACTGGAATACCTTAGCTTTCATATCTCCATAGAAATTCACAAGACTCCTTCAGCAGTTTCAGCCCCTTGCTACCAGCATGAGTCAGTGGAAGCCAATTCACTAGCTGAATTACGAAACTAAGCTCTCTTATCAGCCTTGCCTAAGCCTTTTGGTCGCTTTTCTTAGAATCTTGGTCTAATTATGAAAACAGCCTGAGGTAAGAAGATATATTCACTGGGTCCTGGAACATGGAAACTAAAAAGCCTATGGGAGATACCTGTGTCTGCAAGAAAATGAAGATGCAGCCCTGTTAGCTTTCCCTATCCTGTCCCCCTCACCTGAGTACCACATATAAGGGGTTACAGGGTAACTAGGCACTACAGAGCTTTAACATTTTCAGCTAGATCATGAGCATTTCCTGGAGGTGTTTCAAACTTTGTCAGGCTTTCATTGGGAAATTCTCTGAGCATTTCTTATCTCCAAAGTTGAAATCAGAGCAATTTTTTAACAAAAAAAATTAAAATTTGGCCAGGCACAGTGGCTCATGCCTAAAATCCCAGCACTTTGGGAGGCTGAGATGGGTGGATCACAAGGTCAGTAGTTCAAGACCAGCTTGGCCAACATGGTGAAAACCCATCTCTACTAAAAATTCAAAAAAATTGCTGGGAGTGGTGTTGGGTGCCTGTAATCCCAGCTACTAGGGAGGCTGAAGTAGAGAACTGCTTGAACCCAGACAGCGGAGATTGCAGTGAGCTGAGATTGTGCCAGTGCACTCCAGCCTGGGTGGCAGAGCAAGACTCCGTCTCAATAAAAAAAAATAAAATAAAATTCCTTGCTGATCTGGGCTACCAGAGTCTTCCTGTGGAATATTGATCTTGTTATTTATAAATAAAATGCTTTAGGATCAGTCTGCTAACAGATGTACATTTAGTTATAGTATGTCTTGGATTCATAAGCCAAAAGAAAAAATGTTTACTGATATAATATATAATGCATTTTTACCTTTGAGATAAAATTTCATATAAAAACGTAAATGAATTAAATATATACCTCTAGAAGCTAAGGAAATAGTAAAAATATTTCTCCTTCCTCTGCTTAAACTATTCTTTTCTAAAGTAGCCATTTTAAAAAGTCATCATCAAAATGCATGAAAATGAAACCTTCCCAAGGCACCATTAATTCTCCCATAAAGAAAGCCGATGTGGTTGATTATTTGCTTCATAAAAGTGTTTTTTTATGACTCTTAGTTTAAAGCCATTTATCATCGAAAAGGCTGTGTAAGGCCAGATACAGAATTCATTTTCAAAGGTACCTTATACCAAAGAGGCTGCAAGGGTATTATCTGCCATGTGAACTTAAGAACTCTTGTTCTCTGAGTAGGTTTTAAATCAAAAGCGTTAAGCAGAGTTTAAGCCCCATGTCATTTTAAATTCCAAGCTTTAGATCCATGAAGCATGGATTTTATGATGGAAATGACAGCTGACCCTCATCTGTAACAGATACAGCAAACTAACTTTGTGGCTCCCTCAGTAATTCTCAGCAAGTAGGGCAGGCAGATAAGATATGAATGACTAGGAAAGTGGGCGTAAAATCTATGGCCAACGAGTGGTTCCTGAGGGCTTACCAGTTGTGCTCTCAATGTTCAGCTGGTGCTCCTGTCTGCCTCTGCCCCAGGAAGGGCTTCCTGTCTGCCGGTCTTTCAGTAAAAGTTTTTTTTTTATAAGAAACTTTACAGAATTTACTATTATTTACTGGAAGTAATAGTAAAACAGTAGCAGTTACCATTTATTATTTCCCATATGCCATGCACTGGGGTACATACTTTCATGCTTTATGTCATTTTATCCTTACAACAGTCCTGTGAGATAGTTTAAGGATACTTTTCCAAGTTTTATAGACAAACAAAGAAATTGAGACAATGTTTAATAATTTTACCAAGGCTGCACAGATTATAATGAGCAAAGTTGAGACTCAAACCCAGATCTGTCTGACTCAGAGGCTGAGCTCTAATCTACTGCAATAGTCTCACACTTAATCAACCACTCTCCTTGTGTTGTTATGTCCCTAGTTACAGTGGAAGCTTCTCAAGAGGAGAGACATGCTATATTCTTCTATGGTATCTTCCAGGGTAACTGGTACAGACATTCAATAAAAGGAATTTGTCTACTAGTTTAAAAAAACTGTATATTCATAATTCACTGGGGCTTAGAATATCTATCTGAAAAGTCTCCATCTTTCAGGGAGTTTTTCAGTGCCAGGGCACAAAATAATTGTCTTTAGCATTCAATTTAAATTTAATCAACTCAAAACTCACAAACTAGCAGGTCATGTTTTGAATGAAACTCCAGTGAGACTGAAACAATACAGGAGGTGAGGGGTGGGTCTCTTGGAGAAAGCAAAAGGATATCAAAGGTGCATCAATCAATCATGCAATGCTTCAGATGATCAATGTCTCCTTCGACGAGCCACAGAGCTCTGGATTTGAGAGGAATGTTAGCATTAAAGCTTGATAAAGTCATAGTCATTGCACGAATTCCACTGTCACCTCATTAGATATGAAAAATGGAAAGCTTTAGGACACTTGGAGATATTTTCAGTAAAAAATAACATTTTTTTCTTTATAAGGGAACTGAAAACCACCTCCTAATTGCATGGTGAGCAGTCGGGACAGGCTGCACAGCCAGTGGGGTCAGAGCCAGAGGTCTGGTAGTGTAAACTGTCCTCCAGCCTATGAGGGTTTCCTCTGCAAAGAGAAATTGTTGTTAAAGCCTTAATTGAGAGGTCAGTGGTCTTAGGACAGGCAGGAGATAAGCCACCAGCTATGTGAAGTAATGTTGACTTTGATCTGCCAGGCCTTTTGGCATAGAAAGAAAACCAGCCTTGAGCCAGAGGTTCTCTAATCTTCTTAAAGATAAGCTGTAACTGTTTGGCTGGGATGGGGGTCCAGGGCAGAGAAAGGGTTTCTGTCTGTGTGTTGTGGCCAGACTCATGGATGAATCAGTTACTGCCTGACATCCCTGCCCAGGCCCTAACGATGTTCTGAAATGGCAAGGCAATCTGTCCTAAGGGTGCTTGTTCGAAGGAAGAGTCTTGAAGAGAAGACCATTCTATCTATGGGAGTTACCACGGTTCCCTTCTCAGGAGCTGCTTTGGAAGATGTTCGGTGGATGATTTGCCCCAAAGAAAGCCAGGATCCGCAGATAACTGATCAAAATGTCTCAGGAAAGGAAGCATGGGAGGGACAGAACGAGAGAAGAAAGAAAGAATTGAAGAATTGAGTTATTTGGGATCGCTGTGCAATTCCAAGTTTATGAAAACAGAATCTTACCACTTAGCTCTCTCTCTCTCTCTCTATATATATATACAGAGAAAGAGAGAGAGAGAGAGAGAGAGAGAGAGAGAGAGAGAGAGAGAGCGCTCTAATCTATTGCAACGGTCTCACCCTTAATCAACCACTCTCCTTGTGCTGCTATCTCCATAATTATAGTGTAAGCCTCTCAAGAGAAGAAACATGCTATATTCTTCCTATATTCTTCTATGGTATCTTCCAGGATAACTGGTACAGACATTCAATAAAAGAAATTTATCTGCTAGTTAAAAAAACTGTATATTCATAATTATATATCTTATAATCATATATATACATATATATGTATGTGTGTATGTGTATATATACACATACACACACTAAATGCTATGCTTTTTTAAATTTCTCCGTAGCAAAAGATCAATTTATAGAAATTGGTGGAGGTAGGTCCAAGAAATTGTGTCTATCTGCTAGAAAGACAGATGAGAAGTTGGTAAGTTCTGCCTTGCCTCTCACTGATTGGAAATCACCAAAATGATTGATTCCTGGGACTGGAAACCATGCAGACAGGAAATAACGGAACCAAATTACTGAAGGGGATCTTGAGCACTCTCAGATGGAAAAAGGATCAGTGCCACTGTCAGGAGCCTTTGTATGACCCTTCTGCCTTTACAGTGTTTGTTAGGCATCATTTTATAAAGCTTCAGCCAGAGAAGGGAGAGATTTGTGGTGCTTTACAAATGGGCAAGCCCAGATGCAGAACTCGTGTTTGGAAAAGAGAGCTAAACTGCAAGTAGCATCATTCAGAATAGACACGGGGCCTCCGATTCCCAAGTTCAGAAAAAAGTTTCTTCCATCCAATGAGGCACTATAAACTCTGAGCCAAACAGAATGTGGGCACCATCCATACCAACATTCATCCCAGCAACCAGGACATGGTGGTCATGTGTGTACCCTTGTAGCTAGGAGCAATGCTACAGCAAGGGCTGCTTTCCATATCCAGTGGGCTAGAATGCACTTCCACAAGCACCATCTTGCTTTGACTTGAAGACTTCACAAAACTGTCATGAAATAGGTTGAGCTTGTTGCCACCTCCCCTTTAGATTTTTAGAACTGAGGTTCAAGAATTATGGGTTTACATGATTGGCTAATAAAGGTTGCTTAGCAAAGAAGAGGCAGAGACAAAATCTGTACCTCGATCTTTGAATATAAGGCAGAAAACATACTAAGGAGACACCATGCAGCAAGACACCAGTCAACTTCCAACTAACATTTGTAGTAATTGGGAATTTAGACTAGAAAGGAACCTCAGATACCAACTCTCATAAATTCAGGACATTCCCCATGGAAAGACATCCAGACCTAGACCCCTACTCATCCAGTACCTATACCATAGTGAATGTCCATCATGGATTAGCAGGGTATTGCCAGCCAATGGTGTCTTCACCTTCTAAAATATTGCTGGTTGCCATAGAACAGGAAAAGAGAACGTGGTGAATTAGTCTCTAGCTCTTGGCTCTGCCATTCACATTTCAAGGGCCAAATCAAGTCACATGGCCATGCTTAACTTCAAAGGGGGTAGATAATTTCCACCCTACTGTGTACTAGGAAGGGGAAAAAAAAGGAGAATTCATAAATATCTTAATGGCTTTCCCAGTGCCCTTCTCATGAATCCAGGGAGATACTGATAATCAAGTATGCTCCACTGAAGTCAGTGATCACAGATGTGAATTTTGTTAGTGTATTCCTTGAAGAACTTTGCCAAAAAATGTTGTCCACTATTCAACTAAGGAATAGGGAGTAGAGAGTTCAGAGACCTGCAGTTAAGGACTCCTCTTCTCCCAGCTCCACTCCACACACTTCCACTATAAGCAATGCTTCCTGGGTTGTGCAGGAACCCTGCCTATCTTGCACTGTGGCTCCCAGCATAGTACCTGCTGACAGCAGAAAATCTACGTATCTTTGTGGACATCCATGTACTGGCTTCTAGCATCTCCACTCTGTAGGATTTCAGTGCTCAGTTTGTATTATGCTTGGTACAAGATCATGCCCACAAGCATAGCTCTTTGGTCATACACGAATGTGGAGAATTGCTATTGGGCTAAGCATGGGAAAAAAATAAAATGAAAACAGACCTGGTCTCTGTTATCTTAATGTAGCTGAAAAAAAAAAAAAAAAAAACACCACACACACAACAGGCCATAATGCCTGGAAGAGGCATCTTTGAAGATTTCACAGATAGACAGCAGACCCAGTGAGGAAGCTCAGAGGGAAATTCTGCTTTTTTTGGAAGCACTAGGGTCGTAAAGCCATGATAAATGTGCTCCCCATATCCCTCTGCCAGAATTGGTTACCCTCCCAGTCTATCTTTTCTGCACATAAAAGAGACATGAAAAAAGAAAATATAAACTCCAGAAAAGAAATCTGGAAGTAAATGCATATAGCATTCTTGAAAGTGTGGCATGGGACTCTAGATAAAAAACAAAAACAAACAAACAAAAACAAAGAACATTTGGAAAAAAGTCTTTAGTTCCCTCGAAGACACAGACTTTCTAAATAATCCAAAAAGCCTCATGCCTGGTCCCAGTTCTTCCATCTTGAATTATTGAGAACCCTCCTTGGAGCATACTGAGAAATGGATCTCTAAGTCAACAGAAATTTAATGGCAATTTCTAAGTACCCACAAATTCCTAAAAGACACCAGTTTAATATTATTTATCATTTTGATATTATTTATCTCCAAAATATGCATTGCATCATTATCATCAATCAAATATTTTCCCAAAGGAACCAAATTAATTGCCCACCAGAAATGTTTTGAAATGTTTATATGTATTGCTTTGAATAAGCATAAAAGTAAGTGTGTGGGAGCCTGTTTATAAGTTAGCAAAGTGTTAGTAAACTCTGGTTTGACACTGATAAGGTTCACATGAAAGTCATTGCTGAAACTGTTTCCTAAATAATAAACAGGATCTCTAGGCCTATCCTTTTTCAAGCATGCCTCACTAGATTAAAAAATATATACTGTAACCAGAAGAAACACAAAGTGTACAGAAAAGATGGCAACATTATTGTTGCATTCAGTGCAACATTTAGGGAGAAACAGCTCTTGGGGAGATCCAGTGTCTCACTGCCCAGAGTCTCAGTTGGGTCAACTGTGGGGAAGTCACTGAACATTCATTTTTCTCTTTTGCAAAACGCTGATAAGAATATTGCTTTTCCTATAGGGTTTCTGCCAGGACTGAATGAGATAAGGCTTGGAAGGCCCCTTAAACAGTCCTGGCATAGAGTAAGTCCTCAATGGACTGGCAAACTGCCACTGTTGTCAAGCGAGCTTGGGTTTTCTCATGAGACAGACCAAACACTGTGATGCTTCAAAAGGGTCTTTCAGTAGCCATACCTTGCAAGAGAAGACCTTGCAATTCAGTGTTTGGAAGGAAAGGATGGAATGCAGAAGACCCTGGACTTTTCCCCATGATCTGGAAGTAGTTCTAGATCTGCCAGAAACCACTGGGTCATCTTGAGTGAGTCACTGCAAACCACCTGGACCACAGCTTCTAAGAAACAAGAAATCTAAATGGCATCCAAAAAACATCAACAACAGCAACAACAAACAAACAAACCAGCATTAAAAAACAAGAAGGCTGGCAGGGCATGGTGACTCATGCCTGTAATCCCAGCACTCTGGGAGACTGAGGCGGGTGGATCACAAGGTCAGGCGATCAAGTCCATCCTGGCCAACATGGTGAAACCCTGTCTCTACTAAAAATACAAAAATTAGCTGAGTGTAGTGGCACGTGCCCATAATCTCAGCTACTCAGGAGGCTCAGGCAGGAGAATCACTTGAACCAAGGAGTCAGAGGTTGCTGTGAGCTGAGATCACGCCACTGTACTCCAGCCTGGTGACAGAGCAAGACTTCGTCTCAAAAACAAACAAATAAAAACCAAGAAGGCTGATTATATTTTAAATCACAGCATCTGCTCTTCAAAAGATACCTTACCAGGAGCTGAAACAGGAAATTGCTGAATGCAGCAATGCTCTGACTTTCACAGAGTAGGGAGTTCAGAGACCTGCGGTTGAGGACTCCTCTTCTCCCAGCTCCACTCCGCACACTTCCATTGTGAGCAATGCTTCCTGGGTTGTGCAGTGAGGGACCCTGCCTATCTTGCATTGTGACTCCCAGCATAGTACCTGCCGACAGCAGAAAATCTACGCGTGTTTGTGGACATCCCATCTACTGGCTTCTAGCATCTCCACTCCGTAGGATTTCAGTGCTCTGTTTGTACTATGCTTGGCGCAAGATCATGCCCACAAGCATAGCTCTTTGGTCATCCACGAATGTGGAGAATTGATATTGGGCTAAGTATGGAAAAAATAAAAAATAAAAACAGACCTGGTCTCTGGTCTCACAGAAGGTCATAGTAGAAGGGAACATAGAGAATGGTGTTAGTCTGCCATGACTGGATTTGGGTCCTGGTTCTTCTACTGGACTTATTCATGCAAATGTCTCAAGCAACTTTCCTAACTTCTGAGTGTCTATTTCATCTGCACAATTAAAATAATAAATTATTTTAATAAAATTAAAATAACAAAAAGTTGTAACAATGGCTTGCTTGGAACAATGATCTGTGGAGTGTTTGCCAGTGCCTAGTCTGGAGGTAATGACAGAAATGACAGTGCCCTTTGGTCATCCATGAATGTGGAGAATGGATATTGGGCTAAACATGGAAGAAAAAAACAAAAACAGACCTGGTCTCTGACCTTACGGAAAGTCATAGAGAAGGGAGCATAGAGAATGGTGTTAGTCTGCCATGACTGGATTTGGGTTCTGGTTCTTCTATTGGACTTACTCCCACTTTGCACACTGTTATGGGTCCCGGTCAAATAACTTTTAGAAAGCAACTAGGATATTGCCATCAAACTCAGAGCTCAAACAATGCCAGTCCCTTTCCTGTAGTGTTTCACCAAGAAGGGTGTAGGGCTGTTAAAAAGCCTGAGTTTTTGTTTGCGTCTATATTGTAACAATGCCTGTCTACCTTTGGGACTGCCCTGCCCTGACCCAATTTCAGAACCGAGACTGTCCAATTGTGTTCACATTGGCGCATTAATCACACAGCTCCTGAGCGAAGGGCTTGCATTGTCATTACTGTCATTACCTCCAGACCGGGCACTGGCAACCACTCTACAGATCATTGTTCCAAGCAAGCCATTGTTCCAGCTTTTTCCTCTGGGCAAGGCTTAGATGGAGCAAGGTCTTCTTCAGCCTTGGAGGCTACACTGTGCAGTTTCAGGGAAAGACAAAAGGCTGGATTCAGTCTGAACTCAGCCTGCACATGAAGCAGCTGCTCAACTAGCTGGAGCTCCAGGCCAGCTCTGGTACTCCCAGGTCACAGGCCAAGCCAAACCAGACAATAGAGGTGTGATGATGCCACCCTCCAGTGGGCAGGCAGCACCCAGGAGGGGAGGTCGTTAGTCACTCACTTCATTGTTCCAGTCAAAAGAAGCAAAGCATTTAGTTATTTTCTTTAGGACAAAATTGTTAAAGGAAGAAAAGAGCTGAGTGCTCTAACCAGCCCTCCGCCGCTTCAGCAAGCCCCTTCTGTCTACGTGGCCACTGCCTGGTAGTGTTTGTTTGGATCATAAAGGCTGAAACAGATTATACCTAGCCAGGGAACATGTGCATTCGATAGAAGCTTGTGTCTCAACTTCTTTGTAATCACTGTGTTTCACACCTCTGTAATTTTCTTTTTGCTCCCTTGGAAGGCACCAGCAATGACTTTGTGTTCCCATCAGCCAAACCTGATTTACAACAAAATAAAACAAACAAAAAAATTTTAAAAAATAGGAATCTTTCTGCACAATAAAAATGTATTAAGGTAAAATGTCAGGCCCTATTTTTAGGAGGGCTCCACAGCACAACCTCTTATCCACTGGCTCCGTGCAAACACATACTACCCTACCCTGCTAATTTCACTCCCATAGAACTTCCTCTGCCTTCTTCTTATGAGTTTTATCCACACTCAGCCATGGTGGAATTCCTTAGGCATGTGTGTGCCTTCCTTGTGAGTGGGGAGCTCCAGGAGGGAAGAGATTAAGTCCAATTCATCTGCACCTGCCCCAAACACTCAGGTAAGGCACATAGCATCAGAAGGTAGGACTAGCTTTCACATATTGAGACTCCACAGGCTATGTGATCCTATATGTTATCTCCAATACTAATATTATGCCTGCTCCTGGAAAGAAATGGAGGTTCACTCTGAAATTCCAGAGATACTTTGATCTTTTTAAGGAGTAGTTTCCCAGATGTTTTTCAGACATGGTGGACCAATCTTTCTTACCAATTAGCTCTACTTATCACCCATACCAACAATTCTCAACCATAGCATCATGACCCACTGATGGATCAAATTCATTTGTGAGTTGTAGTTCAAGTAATGTTTGCTAGTAAGACTTTAAGTAGCTAGGTTATTAAAGTTTAAAAGACGTAATGTTTACTAGTAAGACTTTAAGTAGCTAGGTTATTAAAGTTTAAAAGACAAAAGAAAATTATGGCAGATTTCAGAATGGCCACTAATTATCTGTTTTCACTCATTTGTCTTCCCATCTGCTTTACTGAGGAACAAAGAGGTAGAGATGGGGAGTGTTGGGGTGGGGAGAAAGAGGCAGAGAGGGGAAGTCTATCACCCTCTCCATCCTTTTCTGTCCTAGGCAGCCCAGGTCGGAGGGAGCCACCATGTTTCATGTACTATCCGAGCTTTGGCAACACATTCATGAAGGGCTCTTCCTTCCAGAAAATTTGTGGTACAGAGTTTTTTAGAATCTGAGTTCCCCATGGATTGTGATTGTCATCTACCCTGGGACAGGGGAAGACTGACAACCCCTGACTTTCACCTGCACCCTTAGGAGACTTCAGATTACCAACTTCCTAGAATGATTTTAGTTTAAAAAGCTACCCCTTCACTCAGCCCCCCATTAGAATCTCCCCAATCTCATGCTACAAAGAATAATATGTAGCAACTACTTTTGGGAGTATTTTAATGTACTTTTTTATACCTCTTAGTTTAGTTTATTCTCAAAATTGCCCTAAGAAGTAGACCAAGAAAATATCAACTGTCTTGATTTTATGAATGATAAATTGTTTCTATGTTCTAAGGAGGTATCAAACAGCAGGGCAGGTATGGCAGGGACACACCGGTTTAAGCAAGCACAGTTCTTACTGAACAAGCAGCAAAGCAGTCTTGGCTTGTATAGCACAAAGAGAGGCCTTTGTCCAAAAACTATGTGCATTGTTCTGCTGTGAGATTGGCCTCTGCATTAATTGCCTCCCCTGCTTCTTCTCTTTCTTTAGCAGTAAGCATTTTTATATGAATCCAGAACCAGTACTCATGGACATATCTAAAAAAGCACAAAGCGCTTTGGGAAGTAATTAGAATTTATGCTTTTTTAGTCCCGTCTCTAGATCACAAAAGAATACATGTGCAAATACTGTAGCTAGATTCATGAATGTAGAAATAGCCAGAAAAAAGACCCTGGAAATAAGGAAGCATTCAAGACCTAACTTTTGCTGTTGAGAATTTATTCCAAAGAGCTCAGCAGAAAAACCATTCTAAATGGTATGCACAAGATCACAGAGCTACTTTGCTTCATCAAGTACTTTTATTTGAAATGTTAAAAAATCAAAATAAACAAAAATTTAAAAATAAGACTGATGTAGAAATTTAAAATTACTGAAAGACTGCAAATACATCAAAAACATTTCACTTTCACAATACACATTAGTGCTGTTGTGTGAGAAGCCCATAAACAAGGTGTTTGCCTTGGGGTCTATGCCATAATTCTGAGCCTCAGCAGGAACATGCCACATGGTCATCAGCAACTGCACCTTCACATGTTCTCAACACATTTTAGTGCAGTAGACATGTGCTCAGCACTCCCACTTGCAGCAGTTTCATTAAGGCTGTGTGAAGATTTGAAGATAATGGGTGGCAAGAGGATCACATTAGTAAGAACACTTCCCTGCTCCCCTACAAAAAAAGGGCAAAAAGCTGGGGGCTTACTGGCTCATGTAACTGGAAATACCAGAGGTAGAGAATGAGACATGGCCAGATCTGGAGACACCAAGGTCATGAATCAACAGTCTTGCATCAGTCATCTTTGTTCTTCAAGGCTGTGATGGTTCATTTTATGTGTGAACTTGACTAGGCTTCATGGTGCCCAGATATCTGGTCGAACATTACTCTGGGTGTGTCTGTGAAGGTGTTTTTGGATGAGATTAACATTTGCATTGGTAGACTTGAGTAGAACAAATTTCCCTTCCTCATGAGAATGGGTCTTATCTAATCCCTTGAAGACCTGAACAGAACAAAATGATGACCCTTCAGTAAGAGGACACTCCTTCTGCCCGACTGACTTGATCAAAGACGTCTTTTCCAATCTTCAAACTTGAAGAAAAACACCCATTCTTCTTGGGTCTTGAGACTGCCCACCTTTCAATTTGAAACTTAAACCATTGGCTCTCCTGGGTCTCCAGCTTGCCAACTGCAGATCTCAGCACTTCTCAGCCTTCACTGTTGTGTACATATCATAGAGCATACTTATGCAAACCTAAAGGGTATTGCCCACTATATGCATAGGCTGTGTAGTAAAGCCTTTTGCTCCTAGGCTGCAAATCTGCACAGCATGTTAGTGTACTGAACACCATAGGCAGCTGTAACACAATGGTAAACATTTGTGTATCTAAACATATGGTAAAACTATGTATTACAATCTTATGGGCTCTCCATCATTTATGTAGTCTATTACTGACTGAAACGTTGTTATGCAGCATATGACTCATGTGCCGTGTGCGTGTGTGTGTTTGTGTGTGTGTGTGTGTGTGTGTGTGTATGTGTGTGTATATATATAGCCTATTGGTTTAGTTTCTGTAAAGCAGCCTGACTCATAAAAATGTGTTGGCTACATTCAGGCAGAAGCTCCAGGCTTATGCTCCGTCTTAGCAATCCTGGTAGATTCCTTCTCAAATTTCAGCCTAAATCCCAGAATCGGTTCTGGTTATCCTGCTTGGGTCATGTGCCCATCCCTGGATCAATCACTGTGGCTGGAGTTACAGGATGTGCTGATTGATTGGCTGAGCCAGAAAAAGTGCCCATCCCGGGAGTCAGTGGGGGAATTGACTGTACTAGAGCCACATGAACTAAGAATGAGGGAGAAATGATCCCCAAAAGAAAGTCAGGGTGCTGCTACCCTAAGACAGAAAGAGGGTGACAGGCAAAAACAGACGTTCCTTACAGGTCTATGCCCCAGTTACTTGAATCAATAGGGGCTTTGTTAATTTAGCTTGAGAGTCGGAAAAGCTAGGATGTAAATCTCTGCAATGCCACCTAGCAAGTGGCCTTGGACAATCCATTTTATTGGACAATCCATATACCAGGTCTTCACTTCATCTCTAAGTGAGAATAATATTTAGATTGGACATAAAGCACGTAGCAAAGACCTAGCATGTAATGAATACTCAGGAATTGGTAGCTAATCTTATCCTGTAAGGTATCAGAGTTAAGCAACAGTGGCCTAATTCTTGCAGTGATAAAATACATTCAGGCCAGTGGTTCTCAACCCTTTTTTATCCACATATAGTTAAAGAACATTCTACAACTCATCAATAGAAGTTGTTCATACTGGCACAGAGTAAATAGAATGGTCTCCCTTAAGTTTCATGTCAGAATCTCCAGAGGAAGGGCGTACATTGAAGATGCCCCTGCTGGTGCTGATACCCTCCCCACTCACCTTGGGAATCTCCGATACACTATTAAACTGCTTATCGGAGCATGCCACAGCAAAATTATCTCTAGATGACGTCTCTATCCAAAAATAATTTCTAAAAGGAAAAATGTCATTCAGAATCAATGTCTACCCTCCCTCGGTGCCCCCAACAGCAGAAGGAAGATAATTCACAGTTACATTTAAGGTTCTAATCATAACCCATCTCTGTTATAACCGTGGTGGTTAAAAATGTGCCTGCTATTTTAAGTCCATAATTATTTTTTAATAGTACTATCATTTCTTTCCATTAAATCTGTGTCAGTGAACTAGAGCTTGGCCAAAAAGAGTGAAAAATACATGTAGTCAAAAGTTGACTGATAACAGAAGTATGCCTTTTTTCTTAGTCTCTGATATCAAAATGAAAGGGAAAAGAGAAGCCAGGAAACACAGCAAATGACAACTATTAATTTAGTGGTAGCATGATTTGCATAGTAATACAGGAAATGTGCTGCTGATTGTTGCATTTGCTCTATCATTAGAGCCCTGAGAAACATGTGGAACTTATCTGCATTCCCCACTGGTTAACACTTTTTTGATAACTAAGCCATCTTCAGTATATGAATTATTCTATCTGCCCACAACCCTCATTCAGGATTTTTCTCTTTTCTAAAAACTTTCTTTTTCTCTATAAATACATATTTGAAAAAAAAGTATAGAAATCACATTTACCTTGGTTTTGCCCTATATAACATAAAAGTGAAGCACTTTTATTTCACCCATTTGGATCACGTTTCATGGAGATCGTGGACTTGTCTACATTAGTCACTGAGAACCCCAATTTCAGGAACTGTAACACCTGAGTACCTCCTCAGATCCTACTCAGGGACATTTAAACCATATATATATATAAAAATTTTGCTCAATTTTTATTTATTATTATTATTTAATTGTACTTTAAGTTCTGGGGTACATGTGCAGTTAGAATGGTGATTATTAAAGAATCAGGAGATAACATGCTTGAGAGGATGTGGAGAAATAGGAACACTCTTACACTGTTGGTGGGAGTGTAAATTAGTTCAACCATTGTAGAAGACAGTGTGGTGATTCTTCAAAGATCTAGAAATAGAAATAACCAATAGCTTTCTAGCTCAAGGGAAATTTCAGAAAGAGAAACCTACTGGAGAATTGAGATGTCAGACAGGATGATGGGTGGGGGAAAAGGCAGAAATATAAAATTTTAAATTTCAGAAATATAACATTTTACTTATTTACTCAGATTGGTTCAACTTTTGAATTAGTTATGTACATTTCCTATTTTTGTTCTACTAACCTTCTCAGCTAACTGGTCTACCCAGAAGTCTGGGATCACAGCTTATTATTGCCTGCCTCCACTTATTCAGTGTTTGTATCTTTTAGATGCCGTCTTCCCATTTGGTCAAACCCCACTGTCAGAGGCCATTTCAAATTCCAAACTCTTTAGGAAGCTGTCCTTGATCAGTTTCACCTGGATGGAGTTACTGCTGCTTTTCTAAATTGATATCACCCATTTCATACCTCTTGGAACATCTACTATTGTTTTCTTTTTCTCTTTTCATCTTTTCCTAAATAATGTACTTCATTCAACAAACATTTACAGAAAACGGCAGACGCTGTAGGCACCAGCAATACAGGAGTGATTGAAATGGACAGGCTCTCTGCCATCACGAAGTCTCTTGGTTGGTTCGTAACGGGATAACATCACATACACATTCAATTATTGGCAAGCATGAAGTGGGTGTGGGTGAAGCTGGGTGGGTTAGGGAAAGGAAAGGAAGAATAACAATTTAAATAATAGAGGCAATTCTCCCCGATGACCAAGTGCTTGAGTAAATGTGAACTGGGAGATGAGTACCCACCTGGTCTTCCCTCTGGTGTACCTCCTTCCCACCCCTCCCTACCTCCTTATTGAGGGTTTCACAGGGTGAACAACTCTCATATTTAGTTTGTAGTTTTTTCTAACTTGGCCCCTAAAGGCAAGTCAACTATTTCATTTATTATTCAACAGAAGAAGTAGTACTTAGGATCCATTCTTGAGGATCTACAAGAAAAAGAGCTGGGATTGCAGTGATCTCAGGATACTGGAGCCGGGGAGGATTGTTTTCTGAGAGAGGCAGCCCTCTCTAGTCTGTCAGCTGAGCTCCAAATCCCGCTTGTTCTTCCCTCCTCATTTCCACAAAGGGCATCTTTCAATAAGATAAATTCTCATCATCTAACTTCGTGGGAATACTTTCTTTACTTGATGCAAGTCCAGGGCATTTCCCCAAAGACCCTTGATCATGTCAGAGATGGCTCAGAGTTGGTGAAAAGAAATCTGGGTTTAGTGGTAAGATACTCATTTTATTATTTTCCATTCAACTGGCCAGGGTCTTATCTTCTCTTTAAATATATTTTACTCCAGTGTTGGCAAAGAAACAGGAGAAAGCATAAGCTGCATGCATATTTCAGACAAGCCTATGGTTCTCAACCCAAACTAAGATCCTACAAGATCTACTTTTATGTTTGGGATAAGTACCAGGCCATATCAAAAAGTGATGTGCATTCTCAACTCTGACCCAGGTACTTCTGCTATGGAAGTCTGAGCCAGTGAGGAGAATGCATTTGGAAGACACTTCTGAGAGGAAGTCTCCCAGAAAATCTCCTAATCAGCACTATCTAACATTTTTTTTTCCGGAAAGGAAGTTCCAAAAGCAGTTCTGCTACTTGAAGAAATAAAAATCAAAATGGACCTATTCTCATATTGTAAAAATCTTTCAAATAAGATTCTAAAGACACAACTCAGCCTTGAACCGAAATCAAGACATAAACATGAGCTCAGCAAAACAGCATGGAAATAAATCAATCATGTATGCTACATGTTTCAATAAATATGCCAACAATAATAAAATGTTAGGTGTGGTCTTCAAAAGCCAACATTTCTTATATTATATTCCCTGTAGCATTTTTGAATTGAGTTGAATAACAAAATAAAGCAGTTTGTATATTTATGGGATTCTTTTCTTCAGAAACTTTTTGACTCAAATGAAATGCATTCCATATGTATGATAGCTAGGCTGCATTTCCATGAGACATATATTATTTTTCCTTAACACGATTTCTCAGTTAATGAATGTTTCAAGGGACAGTTTTCCAAGTTCCTCTCCCACTTTCCCAAAGCAAGATGTCTTGAGGAAAACAAAACAAAACAAAACAAAGCTAGGAGGAAATACCTCATCACTATTCATTATTTGTAAACAAGTATAGTTCAGATCATGAAGGAATGGCTCCATTCATCTGTTTCACCTCTCCAAATCCAAGTAAACCACTCCCCAGGCTCTGCATTTTCTGATATTTAGTCCTGATAGCCACAGATCAAGACAGGTCCTTTGCAAATTGGCAGATACTGAAAGATATCAAAACACACACACACACACACACACACATGAATTCTCAAATGACACAACTTTCAAGAAAAAAAAAAAGAGGAAGCAAAACAAATGGCTCTCCATCATTTCTTTCTGCCCCATAGCCCCACCTGGGGAAAAAAAAATATAAACTATGTTTAAATTTATTCAACAAATATTTACTGGACATTCATAATATGCCAGGCACATGCTGGGACCCCAAGGACACAATGCTGAGGATGGTTCTGTCCCAGATTCCAGAAGAGGGAGCAGGTGGAGGCTCTGCGGCTTAGATTTCAGGGACAGGAGTGTTAGGGAGACCCCCTGGAGGAGTTGATACCTGAGCTAGAGGCTGAGAAAAACACAGGGAGGAGAAGGTGCCAGGCAGAGCAGTCAGCAGAATGGAGGGGGCTGGGAGAAAGCAAGCATCTTCCCAGGTCTGCAGCTCCCAGTGGGAGGGGCGTAGCAAAGCTGAGGCTGGAGGTCAGCAGGACCAGACCTCCAAGGCCTTGGAAGGCACACAGAGGAATCTGGGCTTCATCCTGAAAGCAGTGGGGTGGTGGGAGGTCACCAAAGGGTTGTAACCTTGCAGTGACAAGGTGACATCTGGGTTTTCATCAGGGTAGTGACAAGGTCAGGGTTGCGCTTTTTCAAAATCACTTGAATTGTGGTTCAGAGCCTTGATCAGAGTGGGGCAGCACAGCCTGGAGGCCAGAAGGGTCCTTGGCAAAGCAGATTTGCTTAAACAGTGTTTTAGGTGTGCCATCTCCTCGAAGTTCCTCAGTGCCAGCCTCCTTGCCCCTCTCTGAGAGGCGTCACTCACATTCCAGGAAGCAGGTGGATTATATGACAAGATGTCCCCTAAATGGCATAGTCCTTAGTCAGAGACCATCAAGAGGTTCAAGCAGCCACCTGGGACCCCCAAGCAAGACAGGCCCCAACCAACTCAGTCAAACCCTGGCCACCTGGAAAGGCTTGTGTGCCATCAGATAGTGGGCAGCTTGCAATAGGTTGTTTTTAAGTGTTTAAGTTCCATTGTACTTACCTCTTTCTTTAAAATGTTAGATCTTTACCTTTTAATCAAATGAAATACAACTAGTACTTGAAAAACTGAGGATTTCACAGTATATGGTGAAATATCCATGTCTGTGCCTCCCTCTGCTCTGAGAGACCCCCAGTACTAAGACTCTTTGCCCCAAAGGCTTGCAAATACAAGAAATAGTCATTGGTTTTCTTTTTAGCCTCTGGGATGGAGGATATTGTGCTAGTTGCGAATATTATGGAAATATTCCATAAATGGGTTAGACATTTAAGAAATAAAAGCCCTAAGGGTCCCAAACCTGCTTTTAATCCTAAGAGTATCAAGTTAAACACTTGCTTCCAAACATCAAACTGGAATAAGAGATCTGTGAAAATTGTCAGATGTGGAATTTTAATTTTTTAAACTTCTAAAGGTTAGATGTGGGAATAACATGATGATAACCTCTTTATCTATCAGGACAGCATAATCCAGGCTTAGGACGCAAGGATGCTTACACTGATTAAGAGAGACTAACCAGCCAGCAAATGCCTTGAAAGTTCCCAGATAACCTGAGAAGTGATAAGAAACAGAGGCCATAAATAAAGTTAAGTGTCCTTGAGAAAAAATACACCCAAAGTGGCTTTGCTCTGTCCCACAGAATAATTCTTTTTCATGCTACATAGCAAAGGAGTTCAATCTAGTTCTTTCTAGTTTTGTCTGGCTTACTGAAAACAAATTCCATATAGGGTTGGTCTGTTTTCTACATATTCCTCTGAAGATTTAAGGCTTTGCAAAACCAGGCTGTACCCAGAGTAGATTCTCACTTCTGTTTTAAGCCAGGGATAAATAAGAAGTCATGATCTGAGCAAACCTTTAGTATCTTCTACAGACCCTATCACTGGATCTTTTGCAAGAACCCTATGTAAATGGATGTTTGATCATAATGCCCTAAAGAAATTATTTTCTATTTAATCTTATAAAATTCAAACACTTATTTTATCTCCAAGAACCTGGAGTGGTTTGATAAATGGTAGTTGGGCCACAGGAACCTCCCTGCTTCTTGTGAGTATCTCAGAGTATTTGCTTGGGAAATACACATGGATTCCTCCAGGGCAGTTCCTGTAGGCTCTGAGACGTATCCCGAAGGTTAAGTGATGAACAGAAAGGTTAAACTCTTCAAGCCATTCTGTTTTAAATAATACCTGGAACAAATCCACCAACCAATGCACTACTCCTGTTATAGCAAACATTTTCCATGGCCTTCGAGAGTCCTGTGATCTTTCTTCTGTTGACTCTGCTACAGTATTTCTTTGGAAAACTACTTTTTCCTCCACCATCAACCCATGTGCTTTAGTGACGCTGACTCCAGCTCATTATTGGGAAGAGGCCACTGACTCAGGCCTGCTAATCAGAGGATCACATTCTCCCTCCAAACTGATTGGCTCAGGAATAGGTGATGTTGCAGTCAGAACCAATGAGAATCAATGACCTTTGTTGAAAGAGATTCAGCCCCTCATATTCCTACTGGACTTGAACCTGGCCCAGAGTGAGCTTGAGTGGCCATTTTGCCATGATGAGGTGAGTCTGCTGAGAATGGAGCTCATGCTCACAAAGGGTGTAGGTGAGAGATGGAGACGGAGACCAAGGGACATCATTTTAGCCCCTGGATCAAGCAGCATGCAAAGTGGCAAATCCCTATACTTTTCAGTTATATATGTCAGTAAGTTTTCTTTCATACTTAAGTCAACTTGAGACAGAATTTGTGTCATTTGCAACAAAAGGAGTCCTAATTGATAAAACTGTATGTAAACGTAGGAACTACTGATAACACAACTTTGTGCAATGTGGCATTGTGAATACAAAGCTGAAAATGAATAAACTACATTGCCAGATAGGACTTTCTCCCATCAACAACATCTTAACGTGGCATATCCTCTTTTGGTGTGCACAGTACTGCCAAATAAAAGAAAATTCTATTTTTTTAAAGCAATAACACTAAGACCTTAAATCAACAAAGTGAGATAAAAATGGAGGCTCAGGTCTAAGGAAACAAAATGAGGGTAATAACAACTCATGATTATTGTACATAGTGGTACAGAATACATACTATTAAAAATCAAATTAGTGTGGGGTTTTAATTCCAATAATGGTGAAGCAGCTACTATTGGGCTAACTCTGGACAAAATATTTTTTTTAAAAGAACTATTTAAATATGCTAGAGAGCAATCAAAATCAGGCAGAACTAGAAGAGATTCAACCCTTGGAAGATGAGAGTTAACAGTTACATTGGGTGAGATCTATGTTTATATGATTTTTCCTTGAGGCCATCCCCATAGACTACAAAGTATTGTGTGGCTCGAACTAAAGCAGAAAACCACAGAGTAGTTGGTTTGAGATACTAGAAAATTAAATTTGGGCAGCCAAAGCATGTGAAAATGGAGGGAGAAAATCACAGAAAGCTTACATTGAGAGTCCCCAAATATGCATATGTCTTTTCTTCAAGTCGCTGGATGATCTCTGATCTGCGCATAGTTAGGGAAACTCCAGAGATATAGCAGAAAGATACAGCTAGAAAGATTAAAAGACTGAGCAGAGATTTGAGCTGCTGGCTATAGCAGGGAAACTAATGTCGAGTCTGAATCCTGCCAAATTACATGGGTTTGATAAATAGCTCAGGTTTTTCATTGAAATTCCAGAAGGGTCATTTTGATAAATAAAGACTATGTCCCTTGTTATTGGTCTGTTCAAGGTTTCAACTTCTTCCTGGTTTAGGCTTGGGAGGGTGCAAAAGTCCAGGAATTTATCCATTTCTTCTGGGTTTACTGGTTTATGTGCAAAGAGTTGTTTGTAGTAATCTCTGATTGGAGTTTGAATTTCTGTGGAGTTAGCAGTGATATCCCCTTTATCGTTTTTTATTGCATCTATTTGATTCTTCTCCCTTTTCTTTTTTTTTTAATCTGCCTAGTGGTCTATTTTGTTGATCTTTTCAAAAAACCAGCTCCTGGATTTATTGATTTTTTTGAAGGATTTTGTGTGTCTCTATCTCCTTTAGTTCTGCTCTGATCTTAGTTATTTCTTGTCTTCTACTAGCTTTTGAGTTTCTTTGATCTTGCTCTTCTAGCTCTTTCAATTTTGATGATAGGGTGTCGATTTTACAGATTTCCTCGCTTCTCTGATGGGCATTTATTGCTATAAATTTCCCTCTAGACACTGCTTTAAATGTGTCCCAGAGATTCTGGTACCTTGTGTCTTCATTCTCGTTGGTTTCAAAGAACATCTTTATTTCTGCCTTCATTTCATTGTGTAACCAGTTGACATTCAGGAGCCAGTTGTTCAATTTCCATGAAGTTGTGCGATTCTGAGTTAGCTTCTTAATTCTGAGTTCTAATTTGATTGCATTGTGGTCTGAGAGACTGTTATGATTTCCATTCTTGTGCATTTGCTGAGGAGTGATTTACTTCCAATTATATGGTCAATTTTAGAGTAGGTGCCATGTGGTGCTGAGAAAAATGTATATTCTGTAAATTTGGGGTGGAGATTTCTGTAGATGTCTATTAGGTCTACTTGGTCCAGATCTGAGTTCAAGTCCTGGATATCCTTGTTAATTTTCTGTCTTCTTGATCTATCTAATATTGACAGTGGAGTGTTAAAGTCTCCCACTATTGTTGTGTGGGAGTCTAAGTCTCTTTGTGGGTCGTTAAAAACTTGCTTTATGTACCTGGATGCTCCTGTATTGGGTGCGTATATATTTAGGATCCTATAAAGCAACTACACAATCAAGTCTGCCTAATTGGCAGCTAACAACATGATGACAGGATAAACTCCGCACCTATCACTATTAACCTTGAATGTCAATGAGCTAAATGTGCCCAATTAAAAGCAGGAGCACAGAGTGGCAAGTTGGATAAAGAAGCAAGAATTAATTTTATGTTGTCTTCAAGAAAGCCATCTTACATGCAATGACACCCATAGGTTTAATGTAAAGTGAGGGAGGAAAATCTACCAAGAAAATAGTAAACAGAAAAAACAAAAACAAACAAACAAAAACAGAAGTTGCCATTGTAATTTCAGACAAAACAAAATAGACTTCAAATGAATAATGATCAAAAAAGACAAGGGCATTACATAATGGTAAAAGGTTCAATTCAACAAGAAGACCTAACTATCCTAAATATATATGGACCCAACACAGAACATCTAGATTTATAAAACAAGTTCTCAAAGACCTACAAAGAGACTTAAATAACCATACAATAATAGTGGTAGACTTCAACACCCCACTAACAGTATTGCACATCACTGAAGCAGAAAACTAACAAAGATATTTGAGACCTGAACTCAGTATTTGGCCAGATAGATCTAACAAACCTCTGCAGAACTCTGTACCCAAAAACAACAGAATATACATTTTTCTCATATACACATGGCACATACTCTAAAATCAACCACACAATTGGTCATAAAACAATTCCCAGCAAATTTCAAAATCCCAAAATCATGCCAACCACATTCTTGGACTGCAGTGCAATAAAAATGGTAATCGACACTAAAATAATTGCTCAAAACCAATTACATGGAAATTAAGCAGTCTATCTCTGAATGACTTTTGTGTAAATACTGAAATTAAGACAGAAGCCAAGAAATTCTTTGATACTAATAAGAACAAAGATACAACATACCAGAATCTCTGGGATACAGCTAAAGTATTGTTAAGAGAAAAACTTAAAGCACAAAACACCCACAACAAAAAGTTAGAAAGATCACAAATTAACATAATATCACAACTAGAGGAACTAGAAAAACAAAAGCAAACCAAAGCTAGCAGAAGAAAATAAATAACAAAAATCAGAGCTGAACTAAAGGAAATTGAATGTGAAAAATCATACAAAAGATCAATGAATTCATGAGTTGATTCTTTGAAAGAATAAATAAGATTGATAAACTGCTAAATGGGCTAATCCAGAAAAAAAAAGAGAGAAGAATCAAAGTCAATCCAAAATGACAAAGTAGACATTAATATCAACCTCATGGAAATATAAAAAATCCCAGAGACTACTATGAACACTTCTATGCACACAAACTAGAAAACCTAGAAGAAATGGATATATTCTGGAAACACACAACCTTCCAAGATTGAACCAGGAAAAAATCAAACCTCTAAATGGCCCAATAATGAGTTCCAAAGTTGAATCTGTAATAAAAAGCCTACAAACCAAAAAAAGCCCAGGATTAGATGTATTCATAGCCAAAGTCTACCAGACATATAATGAACAGCTAGCACCATTCCTACTGAAACTGTTTCAAAAAATTGAGAAAGGACTGCTTCCTAACTCATTCTGTGAAGCTACTAGCATCATTCTAATACCAAAACCTAGCAGAGTAACAACTAACAAAAGAAACCTTCAGGCCAATATCCTTGATGAACATATGTGTAAAAATCCTCAACTATTTATTAGCAAACTGAATCCGACAGCACATCAGAAAGCTAATCCACCATGATAGAGCAGGTTTTATCTTTGGAATGCAAGGTTGGCTCAACATATGCAAATCAATAAATGTGATTCATCACGTAAACAGAACTGAAAACAAAAACTACACGATCATCTCAATAGATGCAGAAAAGGCTTTCAATAAAATTTAACATCCCTTCACGTTAAAAATCCTCAACAAACTAGGCATTGAAGGGTGATACCTCAAAATAATAAGAGCTTCACAGCCAACATCATATTGAATGCGCAAAAGCTGGAAGCATTCTCCTCGAGAACCAGGACAAGACAAGGATGCCCACTCCCACTACTTCTATTCAACATGGTACTGTAAGTCCCAGCAAGAGTGATCCGGCAAGAGAAAGAAATAAAAGATACTCATATAGGAAGAGAGGATGTCAAACTATCTCTGTTTGCAGATGATATGATTCTATGCTTAGTAAACACCAGTCTCTGCCCAAAAGCTCCTAAATATGATAAACAACTTCAGCAAAGTTTCAAGATATAAAATCAAGAGCATTGACTGTACAAAAATCAGTAGCATTTCTACACTGACAACATCCAAGCTGCAAACCAAATCAAGAATGCAATCTTATTCACAATAGCCACAAAAAGAGTAAAATATCTAAAAGTACAGTCAACCAGAGAATACAGCTAAGCAGGAAGATGAACAGTCTCTTTAATGAGAATTGCAAAACACTGTTCAAAGAAATCAGAGATGACACAAACAAATGGAAAAAAAAATCCCATGCTTACAGATAGGAAGAATCAATAATGTTAAAGTGTCCATACTACCCAAAGCAATTTACAGATTCAATGCTCTCCCTATCAAACTACAAAGAATAAGAAAAAACTATATGAAACCAAGAACGGGCTCAAATAGCCAAAGCAATCCTAAGCAAAATGAATAAAACTAGAGATAATACATCACCCAGCTTCAAACTATACTACAAGGATACAGTAACCAAAACAGCATGATACTGGTACAAAAGCAGACACATAGAGCAATGGAATGAAATAGAGAGCCCAGAAATAAAGCCACACATCCGTAACCATCTGATCTTCAACAAAATCAACAAAAACAAACAATGAGGAAAGGAATCCCTGTTGAATTAATGGTGCTACAATAACTGGCTAGCCATATGCAAAAGATTAAAACTGGACCCTTTCCTTAAGCCATATACAAAAATCAACACAAGATGGATTAAAGACTTAAACGTAAAGGCTAAAAACATAACAATCCTAGAAGATAATTGAGAAAATACCATTCTGGACATAGGCCCTGGCAAAGATTACCTGATGGAGACATCGAAAGCAATTGTAACATAAAAAAAAAAATGATAAATGGGACCTAGTATATCTAAAGAGCTTCTGCACAGCAAAAGAAACTATCAACAGAGTAAACAGACAACCTACAGAGTGGGAGAAAACATTTGCAAACTATGCATTCGACAAAAATCTAATATCCATAATCTATAAGGAATTTAAACAAACTAACAAGCAAAAAATGAACAACTCGATTAAAAAGTGGGTGAAGGATATGAACGATGCTTTTCAAAAGAAGGTATACACGTGGCCAGAAGCATATGAAAAAATGCTCACGTCACTAATTATTAGTGAAATGCAAATCAAATCTACAGTGAGACCATCTCACACCAGTCAGAATGGCTATTATTAAAAATTCAAAAAATAGACTCTGCTGAGGCTGCAGAGAAAAGGGAATGCTTATACATTGCTGGTAGGAATGTAAATTAGTTCATCCATTGTGGAAAGGAGTTTGGCAATTTCTCAAAGAAATTAAAACAAAACTACTATTTGACCCAGCAATCCCATAATTGGAATATACCCAAAGGAATATAAACCATTCTACCATAAAGACACATGCATGCATGTGTTCATTCCAGCACTATTCACAACAGCAAAGATTTGGAATCAACCTAAATATCCTTCATTGTTAGATTGGATAAAGTAAATGTACATATACACCATGGAATACTACACGCCCATAAAAAAGAACAAGATCATGTCCTTTGCAGCAATATGTGTCGAGCTGGAAGCCGTTATCCTAAGCAAACTAATGCAGGAACAGAAAACCAAATACCACATATTCTCATTTATAAGTGGGAGCTAAGCACTGAGTACACATGGATGCAAAGAAGAAAATAACAGACTGTGGGGCCTACTAAGGGTGGAGGATAGGAGACGGGTGATGATTGAAAACTATCTGTTGGTTACTATGCTTATTACCCGGGTGATGAAGTAATATGTACACCAAACCCCTGTGATATGCAATTTACCCATATAACAAACCCTACAAATGTACCCTTGAACTTAAAATAAGTTTCAAGTTAAAAAAAAAAAAAAAAAAAAAGAGGTCAAGAAAAGAGAAAGAGATTCTGGATGCATATACAGTCAGCCATCCTTATTCATGGGTCTGCAGATTCAACAGACTACAGATTGAAAATATTGAAGGAAATGAACACAGAAAAATAACAGCACAAATAAGAAAAAAATACAGTGTAACAATTATTTACCCAGCATTTACATTGCATTAGGTATTATAGGTATTCTAGAGACGATGTAAAGTATATGGGAGGATACACGTAGGTTATATGCAAATACTAAGCCATTTATGTATCAGGACTTGAGCATCCTCAGATTGTGGTATCTTTCGGAGACCTGAAACCAATGTCCTACTAATACCAAGGAAGGACTATATATCAATCTACTAATTTGACATAGTATAAATAAAAGGTTATTACTTTCTTTTTAAATTTTGTTCTATAAATCCCCAAAAATGGGGAAAAAAAACCCAAGAGGGAAACACAAAGAATCAATACATCCCAGCATGAAGTTGAGTTACAGATATTTCGCAGATGGAGAGGCTCCACTCCCACCTAGATCACTCAATCCAATGTCCTATAATGCAAATAAGTCAATAGAGCCAGAGGCTGACAACCTGTCATGGGGCACTGCAGTGAGGGAGGGACACTGCTAGCTCTAGAGCCCTGATCCCTTACCCACGAACTTCATGCTTTAGAGTTCATTCCACTTTTCTGCATGTTTCCAATGGATGGAGCTAACTATGAAGTACACATATTGTACTGGGTAAATGTGTGTGTGCGTGCACACACGTGTGTTGTTTTTCAAAGGTGCTCGAAACATGGTTGAAAGCTTTCTGACAGAGCCCTGATTGTTTGGAGAGAGGCAGAGCTAGCAAAATCAGAGGAGTGTGTAACATTAAAGTGAGGTTAAAAAGGGGCTATTGTTCCCATAACTAATCTTTACATTGAATCTTTTCTAGCAAAGGAGCGGATGTAGGGTTGGTTTCAGCTCTATCAAAAAGACCTGACTTTTCTGTGAGGAGGCCAAACAATACACAGTTCTAGAGATACTAACCTGCAATCTGGTCACACAGAATACATCCTCTACAGACCTAGAAACTAGTAGATATCCTAGAAACTAGTTCTCCTACTGGTGAGCAAAGGACGCTAAGAAGAAGTGACAAGCACATAGCGTCTTTGGACCCTAAAGTGGTGCAGTCTGTGATCTAACTCATAAGTTTTCTGAGGTACAACCAATCACTAGCCTCAGAAACTTAGGAGTTAGATCACAGACTGCACTAGTTCTAGATGAAAGAGAAAAGGGGCTGACTGACGTTTTTATTTTAGAGTTAAAATACTGGAGGAGAAGAGTTCATATTTGGCATTTCTGCCGTCTGAAAAAGCTGTGTTGACTCTGAGTGGCCTTCAGGTGGCTATTTTGCATTACCATGGGGTCTTTATCTCCAAGGGTGTTCAGCTTCTGAAATCAGAGATGAGTGGAGAATGTCAGTCAGGTTCAGAGGAATGCTGTGCCAGGCACGGATCTGAAGGACGCTGGTGGTTGACCCTGCAGAAGTCAAGGGTGACCCTGAAGCCCTTTTCCACACGCTCTTGGATGGACTGAGGCTACAGATACCACTGGCACCACCTACATCTCTGAGAGTTCGCCACAACCCAGACAGGGCTTGCTCTTTCTGGGAAAGACCCCGCATTTGCCTTCCTGTGGTGTGCTGATTGTTTCTTCCATGAGAAAGTCACTGTCTCTGATAATGTTTTTATTTCACGTGATCATCTGAGAAAAAAATGGACAAGCAAGTTAAGAAAGTGAAGAGCAGAGGACACTGGGATGAAGGCTAGAAGAAATGAATTCATGAAAGCCATGAAAGATCACATTGATGCTAACATATTGTACAGACTGGGGTTTAATCTGTTGGGCACTGTGCCAAATGATTTTCAAGTATTATATTATTAATCTTGATGAAAATCATAAGAGATAGACATTATAATTATCCCCATTTTACAGATGAGGAAACTGATGCTTGGAGGTAGCCTGCTCAAAGTAGCAACTCTAGAAAGGAGAGGACCAGAACTAGAATCCAGTCTGACTCTGGCTCCTTCCCTTCTTACCCTCCCCTGCCTGCCCTTCCTTCCTCTCACCCCAGAAACAAAAGCCCTTCCCCTCGGAAAAGATCTGCTGTCAATCATTCCTACCTCACAATCATACACTTGAAGACATGAAGTGATGTATCACCTCCCCTAGGAGAGAAACCTTTTAAAAATCTTCTCCAGTGATCAAAGATGTTTTGCTACCAACTCTGCCTATATATAATCTACATTTACGAAAATGGTGCATGATCGGGTACTATTATCCTGCAACTGTAGCTCACTGATGAAGTCAAGTAATTGATACAACATTGCTTGCAAGGAACAGCAACTCTGCACCTAAGAAGAAAGGCAGGAGGGTACTGCATGGACTTTCAGAGGGCTTTTTCTGCCCTGAGCCTTCTTCCCCATCTGTAAAATGAGGGATTTGGATGGAACACTTGCTAAGGGATGTTTAAGCATTGTGATGGTGTAATATCTATAAGAAAGCAATTAAACTCTGATTTTATAAACCTCCACATTTATTGTGGCACTTTTCATTATCAAATTGGCAAAGATTGAAACACACTGGGCTAATGAGGGGATAACAGGACAGATGCCCTTGGCCTTACTGGTGGGTGAATAAATTGGCTCCACCTCTGTGGATAACTATAAAAATACAATAACAATGACAATCATAATTAATTGCAGTGCATATACCCATTTACACTGATAACTCACTTCTGGGAGATTCTCCTAGAGCTATCTTTGCACATGGAAGATTATCTACAGTGCTGTTTATTATAACAGAAAGCTAGGAATGACCTGCATGCCCTTTGGTGAGGGATGGTGTGCTAAATTGGGCTACATCTAAATAAATGGGACACTACACCATCATTAAAAAGAATAAGGTATGTTGGGGGAAAATAGGGGAGGGACAGTGGGGGGGGGAGGGACAG
>PVKP010016407.1:0-48255 GCA_004027715.1 Plecturocebus donacophilus
AGGGTGGGGAGTTGCAGGGAGATAGCATGGGGAGAAATGCCAGATATAGGTGAAGGGGAGGAAGGCAACAAATTACACTGCCACGTGTGTACCTATGCAACAATATTGTATGTTCTTCACATGTACCCCAAAACCTAAAATGCAATAAAAAATAAAATAAAATAAAAAAAAAGATTCAACATTTGTCTTTGTCTTCTCTGTTCTTCTAATTTGCCTCTCTCAGGAAATATATCATTAAATTACCCTCAAAAAAGCGCATGCCCAGGTTATCTGAGTTCCTAGGACCCTCCTATCTGAAAAATACCCTTCAAATGCCAGACTCACTAGATCTGAGAGCAAAGCCCAACATAAAACATTCTACTCACTTAAGGGAATTTTAACAACTGATTATCATGTTTGTAGTTTCCAACATTGACTAGCCTAAACTCCAGTAGAGAAGAGTAGAATGTTTCATTACAGCTACAACTATTATTAGTAGGCTTTTATGAAAAAAATAAGGAGTTTATGGTCACAAAAGTAACTAATAAGTAAAATTACTCCTGCCAAACCAAGTGATAAATCACAATGGTCTTTGTTGTTGGTAATATTGTTAGTGCATTTCTAGTGCACAATACCCAGAAATAAGATTGAGTAAAATCTCACAACGCACAAGCACACAAGTGCGCACATATATCATATACTTCAAATTCGAATGGCAAGGAAGATATATTATTACAAGAAATAGTAAGTACAGAATATTGGCTTCTGCAGTAAAAGCACATTACCTTTTTTACTCAGAATTTCATTTCAAACTGTTTATCAAGTTCCTTTAAGAGAAAATGGGATTTAAATTTGCAGTTGACAAACTAAAAAGGGTATTTTAAAATCTTATTTTCTACCTCATAGAATAAGAGAAGCTTAATTTTGAACACCAAAAAAAGCAAATAAAAGAAAAATTATTGGCTGCAAGCAATAAAATAGAAGAAATAATTACATAGTACCCCCCTTATCCACCATTGTACTTTCTAACGTTTCAGTTACCCACAGCCAACTAAGGACCGAAAATATTAAACGGAAAATTTTTTTAAAATGTATAAATTTTAAATTACAAAGCATTCTGAGTCGCATGATGACATGCCAGTCCTCTCCATCCTGCCTGAGACATGAATCATCCAGTGTCTCTACATGATATTTACTACTTGTCCATTGGTCACTTAACAGATGTCTCTCCCAACAGATCTTCTGTCATGGTAGCTCAGTGTGTGTTCAAGTAGCCCTTCTTTTACTTAATAATATCCCTAAGGTGTAAGAGTAGTGATGCTGACAATTTAAATATGCTAAGGTGAAGTCACAGAGCGCATTGTCTAAGTAAAAGGTGAGAGTTCTTGACATAAGGACAGAAAGAAAAATCATATGCTGAGGTGGCTAAGATCTATAGTAAGAATGAATCTTCTGTGAAACTGCAAAGAAGGAAAAAGAAATTTGTTTTAGTTTTGTTCTGACATCTCTAACTGCAAAAGCTAAGGTCACAGTCATTCATCTCATCATGTAAGCATTTTATCATCTTACAACATCACAACAAGTGAAAGGGTAAGTTCACAACAATATTTAATATCTCAAATATCTTTTAGAGATATTTAGAAAGAGAGAGACCACATTCACATAACTTTTATTCCAGTATGTAATTATAATTGTTGTATTTTAATGTTATTTTTAATCTCTTACTGTACCTAATTTATAAATTAAACTCTATCCTAGGTATGCATTTATAGGAAAAAACGTAGTATATATAGGGCTCAGTACTATCTGTGGTTTCAGGCATCCACTGAGGGTCTTGGAATGCATCCCGCTTGAATAAGGAGAGACTAATTTACATGCAAGATTTGGCTACTTGAATTACCTAACATTTTCTTTTCCTTTGGGATTTCAGCCCCTTTCTATTGTATTATAGCTACGCCTTTAAAATGCAAAGTCTTCAGTGGCATTAAACATATAAGGAGATGAGATCCAAACTATTTAGTATGGCAATAACGTGTGTCATGACATTAACATCCAGGCGTATGAGCCACAACTCCCCAAGCCCCATTCCCCACAATGACCTGGTTCCTGTGTCATGCTGAATGTATCCCTGAAAAGCCATTCAGCACTGTATAATTTGTTTTCTTGTCCCCATACTGGAATTTAGGCTTTTCAATATTGGAGCTAGGTACATCTTATACAGGCCCTAAATAATCACACAATGACGTGTATGTGTAACAGGCAAAAGTTTAAATGAAGATAATCATTTAGCTCATGCTTTCTATAGGAATACTGTTTTCCTAAGAATACTGACTGGGTTCAAACACTAAAAATAAAGTATAAACCTCTTATGTCCCTTTCGGAGAAATAATGTCAATTTTGTTTTTCATAACAAAAACATCCTTCCATTTTAATGAAACAGCATTGCACAGTGGTTGCAAGGATGAACTTGGGAGCCAGACTGCCGACTTCACACCTTGGCTTCATCATTTGCCCCCTGTCTGACCTCAGACAAGTTACTTAACTTCTCTTCACCTCAGTCAGGCATGTCATCTGTAAAAGAAGACTATGAATAGTACTTACGTTATAGGGTTGTTCTGAATATTAAATAAGCCAACATGTTACCTAGCATGTAGAAAGCATGATTTATCAGTTAGCTACTAGTGCCACTACTATCCATATTAAACAAGTTCTAGTTCATCATTCATTATACTATGTAGAATCAAATAACCCTGGATGGTGCTAGGTCATTCTCTAAAGTTATTATATTCGCAATATCAGGCAATTCTCATGAAGTCTTTTTAAAACTTCTCATGCGTGCTAACACTGGCCATGCTTGAACCCAGGAAGTGGAGGTTGCAGTGAACTGAGATTGCACCACATGCACTCTAGCATGGGCAACAGAGTGAGACTCCATCCCCCAAAAAAAGGTAAGTAATGCTTAACCTGCTAAAAGCTGCATTTCACTTCATAGTATCTCCTAGTAATGCTCATTTAGAATTGCAGATTCATAAGCTTGTTCAAGTAATGATTTTTGTATTTTTTTCTAAATTAAATGTCCTTCTCACACTATTATAATTCAATTAAAGTAAGCCATCAAGTTTTCTTAGCATAATTTGCTCTTTATAAACCCCCTGCCATTTTCTTTCCATTTTCATTGTTTCAATAGGCCCACTGCTGAAATGAAGCTGCGAATAAGGAGAAAATGTTTTATAAACATTCTATATTCATTTGCCATAACAAATCACTGTAAACTGAGTGGTTTAAGCAACAGAAATTTACTGTCTCACAGTTCTGAAGGCTAGAAGTCTAAAATCAAGGTGTCAGCAGGGTTGGTCCTTTCTGAGCGCTATGAGGGAAAATCTTTTCCATTACCATCGTCTAGCTTCTGGTGGTTTGATGGCATTCTTCGGCATTCCTTGGTTTAGGGTGGCATCATCCTGATCTGTGCCTTCATCTTCTCATGGTATTCTCCCTGTATGCATGCCTCTGTATCCAAATTTTCCCTTCTTATAAGTACATCAGTCATACTGGATTTAGGGCCCACTCTACTCCAGTACAATCTCATCTTAAGAAATTATTTCTGCAACAACCCTGTTTCCAAATTAGGTCACATTCTGAGGTACTAGGGGTTAGGACTTCCACATATGAATTTTGGGGGGACAGGACTCAATCCCTAACACTTCCCAAATTAAAAGTGCTCTTGGAGACATGTCATTTTAAGAAAATCCTTTGACCATTCTTTCCACACAGAACAGATGGATCATGCAGAAAGACACTAGATTCCTTGACTTGAACCTACTGGTTGGCTCAAAGTCATACTTGTGACCCAACACTCAAGGTTTGTTCAGATTTCCCACACAGGGGGAAAAAAAGCAGCAGTGAGGTCCTTCTTCTCTTAGTCTATGTACTTCACTTGTGATTGTCAGAGAATTTGCAGTGAACAAGAAGCAATGCTTAGGTAACAGTTTCTAGCTTAGAAGTCACATGTGTTATTCTCATACAACCCTCATAAATAACAATCTGGAAGATGGAAAATTATGTCAGAAATTATTATAAAGGCATCATGGATGGTTAAGCTTGCAGGCTCTGGAGCCAGAATATATTGATGTGGATCCAGATCCTTTCTTCCTAGCTGTTTGACTGTGAACAATCTGGATGCCTTGGTTGGGTACAAAAGTGGGGCAAGTAAGAGTATTCATCACATAAACTAGTTGTAACAATAATTTATTACAAGCAAATCATTTAGAATACTATCTGGTACATAGTCAGTGCTCAGACAAATTAGATCTATTATTTTATAAATGATAAGACTGAAACTAGGAATATAAAACGACTTCTCCAAGATAATGCAGGTGGTCAATGGTGAGACCTAAACTCAAAACCCCAGAACTCCTGAGGACTTTTCATGTCATCAGACAGCATTCCAGCAATATCCTACTTTTAGTGTACATAAATATCACACTTTGAAATAACAGAGACATTTGGGGACTCTGCCACAGGCATAAGAGTAGACTACCAACCAGTACTGTTTGATACGGTTTGGCTCTATGTCCTCACCCAAATCTCACCTTAAATTGTAATAATCCCCATGTGTCAAGGGCAGGACCAGGTAAAGGTAACTGAATCATGGGGGCAGTGAGGGATGGTTTTACAAGGGGCTTCCCCCTTCACTCAGCACTCATTCTCTCTCCTGCTGCCCTGTGAAGAGGGGCCTTCTGCTGTCATTGTAAGTTTCCTGAGGCCTCCCCAGCCATGCGGAGTTGTGAGTCAATTAAACCTCTTTTCTTTATAAATCACCCAGTCTCAGGTATTTCTTTGTAGCAGCATGAGAATGAACGAATACACTGTTGAATGCTCAAGATACCCCAACTGCAGGACTGCTTGTTTGGAGAACTGAACTTAGGGAAGGAAAGTCCTTGCAGAATTCCATCCATCAGGCACCTCTGTGTAATGTTCTGAAATAGCTGGTCTGGCTGGACCAAGAAAGGCTAAGGAATTACTGGCCCTGGACTTTAAAAAAGTTCTATTTTTTTTATCAAGCCCCACAAGAATGTTAGTGCAGCCAGAAGAACTACTATTACTGTTATTAGTATTATTGTTATTATTCCTTGAACTGAATGTGCTATTTTATGTCTCTGGGCAATATACCATTCTCTCTGACCAATTCCATATTCTTATTCTGTTTATCTTTAGGCATTACTTGTAGTTTGCATTTTCAAATTTTTTGAGAAACCTTATCTCACCTCCCACTATGACATGGATGAACTCTCTCGATCTTACTATTTGTGAGCTATATCATAATCACTCATTTCCTGGTCTCTATTTCCCATTCACTAAAGGATACCTCATTTGTTTTGGTATCTGCAGTACCTAGCACACAGCCTGGTGTGTAAATATTTAATACCTAATTGAAAGACTAATTGGAAGACTAAATAGTTTAATAAAAGAAAAAAATACAATAAAGAATAAAAGAAACAAGAAAACCTCAGAGTCTTAGTACCTGACAATTAGGCACAACTATTATTTAACTTGACTTCTGAAGAGAGAAAAGGAAGACCGAATAAGTGATGATGAGAAGAGGTGTGACTTTGTGTGTGATATTAATCAGTTAATGAAGCTCCACATTGTTCTGCCTGGATCCATAAAATTAAAAAAGATAAAATTTCACCACCAGCTATCTAGCCTGATTTGCATGTGTTCAAATCTTCAAAGTATTTCTTTTGATTCCTTTAATCAATAGTTATTTTAGAAAGCTCTTCATTACTTCCTAATTGTCCAAATTCATTTTCTTCATTTTTCCTTATTAGAGGCAGATTTTTCAAATGAGTTAAGTACATCAGCAATTTTAGAATCATTATTAACTTCAAGCATTTCTCTCAGTTATTAGCATGACCCTTCTCTCTTTAGGACTAGAGCTTTTTCTCCATTTTTAAAAGGCTATCTGGTTTATTTTCCAGACTTCTTTTTTCCATATATCTCAAATAAAGTCAAGTTTACCCAATAATAAGAGCAATCCATGTTTACAATAATCCTGACCAATAATCCTGACCCTAGATACTTTAATGTATCACATTCCCGGATTTGAAATAAGATGCAGTGATTCCTTATTATATTAGCATATTAAAAAGTAAATAATTAGGATTTACCTAGATTTTAATCCATCCCAATCAAATAAACTAGTAAAGCCATTACCATGTCCATAAAACAGCTTACAAATAATTTAAATGAATATTTTGATCCTTAAATGCAATATATTAAAATGAAAACTATACATATACATTGACACCAACAATTCCACTACTAGAAATTTGTTCCACAAAATTAAAACCACCACATTATTGTAGCACTGATTATTGTGCCAAAAAACTGAAAACAAAATAAATATCCATCAATAAAGGTGTGGTCAAAAATTTGTCGTACATTGATATTATGAAATACGCATGTTTGTATATGATTACAGGGGCTCAGAGAAAGAAAGATACTGGGCAAGGGAGAAGCGTGATAGGAAAAGAAGGGAAGAAAAGGGAAGGCAAGAAAAAAAGATGAACATTCAGGACAAAATGGTACATAGGATATTTTAATATTTTATGTGTGTATCAATATAAATAGGCATAAAAGAATGACCAACACAGTTATCTGAAGGTGATAGGACTGTAAATTTTTACTTTTATTGCATATAATGGGCTTTTTAATAATTTTAAATTGTTTGATTTAAATTATTTTTATCACTTCAATTATTATTTATATATTTATTTATATTTATACGATTTGAAACAAAATTAAAATTATTCTTATTGTGATATATATATTACATGTATGTGTATTTATGTACATACATAAATACACACACACACACACACACACATACATACATATATATGGAGAGAGAGAGAGAGAGAGAGAGAGAGATCAGATGAAGAATTATATACTTGTACATCAGAACTCAAATCCACCCAATGAATAACAGCTAGGTTATATGCAGTGCCACCAGACTATAATCAACTTGTTTGACAGACTATAAATCCTAACAACTACATTATTTTTAAAAAGTCTTTGCTGATTTTAATTTTTAATCTTCTTTCAAGACTCAACTAATGTCATTTCTTAATTTGGTTCTCCACTTGTTTCCTAAATGTTTAAATGATTTCCTAGGAAGTCTTCAAAATTCATTCATGAAACCCTCTGAAATTTACATACTTTTTGATATCTCATTTTAATAAATGAAATGCAATACTACGTAGGAAATGTCTGAATTCCCATTTCAGGTTGTGATATAACCCTCAGACTGTATCATCAATTTTTTTTTTGTATATCATCAATTTCTTTTTAAATGCAATAGGAAATCTACAATAAGAGAAGACACATTGTCAAAATCTATAGGTAAACACACTTGGGCAACAACAATACGCAAAATGCAATGCAGAGTCCTGAAAGGCATTTTGTATAATTGGTCTTCTCTCATGACTTCTGGAATTGTAGGGTATACAAACAAATTTGTGGAAAAGAAACACTGATCTCGAATAATCCAGTATTTTCACCAACCCCAAACTGAAAAATAAGAATACTAGCTACCTGAATTTCAAAAAACATTTTAATTACTTTGATACATAAAAGTGTTAAGAAATCAATAAATAAAATATACAATTACTAGTATAGAAAATAAAGAATAAATAAATCCAGGTATAATTTCTAGGCCATTATCATTACCATGTGTCTCTTTAATTACCTTTCCCCTCCAGGACTTGATATTTTGCAAGATTTGCTCTACTAAAACAAATGAATTTGTAAGTATTAATTAATTTTTTAAATTCTTAATGAATCAATGATACACGTAATTGCCCATCACAGCTACTGATCAAGATAAGGGAACCAGTGTTGCACATGTAGTTGAAACACTTTTTTTAAAGGCAAACAATTTGTTAACATGGATCAATGTACGATTTTTGTTAGCTTCTTAAAAATAATGAAAATAGTGGAAAATATACCTTAGAGCTCAAAGCACCCACTGACTACTGTTTCAGAAACAGTATTCCATAGTCAAAGAATAAACTGAGGTTAAAAATCAGTTTTAATTCACAATTTGGTTTAAAAAAAAAAAAAACAACTAGCAAACAAAGAGATTATCAGGATTATTTTCAGAAAATAGCTGTGAGGTCACCCATGGAAAATGTGAGCTTTAACCTTATGCCAAGGACATTGCAGACAAATGGACATGAGGGATGAGCTCTCAGCAACCTTTCAATTTCACTTACAAAGATTCAAGTAATGGATACAATAAAGCAAACATGTCAGCAGAAGATAATGAATACAATATTTTGGTTAGCTTTTTCTATCTATTTCTTTAACTTCCACAAGGTAAGTTTTGTTTTTCCTGCTCTGAAAAGATAAATACAGATGTATTCACATCCTCTAGAGACTTGAATCAGATGACTAACTCAAAACAAAGCCTTTTGAAATCACCCAGTCTTATGACAGATGCAGTAAAGGATAAATTATCGGCCATGCTGGAAATTTCCTGCACAAGAAACATCTTAAATGTACCTGTCCACAACTGACAGTTGATAAAGTTCCAACCTTGAAAACTAGGTTGCCAAGTATTGAAACTTTGATAATCATGCAAGTTTCAGGTATTTTGTTTGGCATGAAAGTAGTAAATCTACTAATAAGTTGAATTTACTTATAAATTTACTAACAAATGTATTGCTAATAAATTTGTTGAATTTATTAACAACAACTTCATGTTAATTCTATTTTGCTCATTCACATACCACAGAGATCTCAGAGACACCATACCAGCAATTTCAAACTAAGGCTCCATGAAGGATCTAACATCTGAGGTCAGAATGAGGTTTACTTATTATTAAGCTTCCATTTCCTTAACAAAATGAACTGTTTTGTACTTACTGCTTCCCTTTGAACTCCAATGGTGAATAATTAAAACTAAACTACAACCATAGTTTGTGATGCCTGATTACAATATAAGCCAGAGGTTTTCCTCGGTGGCTAATTTTAAATGTTCACCAACCCCGCAAGGATCCAGCCATTAGTCTGAATTGACAAATTTGGCTGGCCCCTAAAAGCAAAGCAGACAGCACCAAATCATAATAAAATTGTCTTGCTGGCGACTCACCATATTGACAGTGGGGTCCATGTAATCCCTCTGAACACTGGCACTACTGGCCTTCACCATCTGAGCATTTGTTTCTACTGAAACAAGTTCCCACTGCAGCAATAGCTAAAAGGAGGTTGAATGAGGAGAGGGGAGAATACAGTTGAGAGAAAGAAAGAAAATCATCAGTATAGGCACCAGTCTAGAAATTTCCACCAGCCCTTCCACAGTAAGGTTAACCTATGTCTTCATTATGAGTTAAGGCCTTACTGTGTAAAACCTTGCAGAACTCTGTGTGTGGGAGCAACTGTATCACCTCAAGCTTATAGAAATGCAGAACTCAGGCCCACCCCAGACCTAGTAAATTGGAATCCATATTTTAACAAGATTCCAGATGATCTGTATTCACATTCAAATTTGAGAACTATTGGTCTAAAAAAACTTCCAAGGAAAAGAATGTTTGGCCAAAACAATCTAAAAATCAAACAAAAAATGCTAACAAGGACTAATAGGTGTTATACAACAATATAAAGAATTCATCTCACAGTCATTAATTTCCAGGAGTTTATAACACAGTTAAGATGACATCATGGGAAGATACTTTCACTAAGCTCAAACCAGTTTAAGCCAGTAACACTGTGGGCAGATGTTTTCAATAAACTTAAAGTAGTGGCCTAGTACTGCATGCAAATACACAGTGACCCTTGGTGCACCCCTCACCACTAAACCTGCTTAACATGGGAAGCCTGTGGCAATTTCAAGAAGATGTTTCAAGGGCAGAAAGCACACTGGGGAAGGAAACAGGATGCAAGAGAGATGAATTGTGCTGTGGTGCTGCATTGATTGCAACACACTGAAGCATTTTAAGTGACTTTGCAATAACCATAAATACATAATATAGGTAAAGGAGTTTGCTAAACTGAACCATTTCTACTGATGTGAATAAACTACATAATGCCACTAGTCCTGCTACCTGAGTGCTGTCAAACATACTCCAAAGGTTCTGAAATACTCTCATCAGAGGTTTGTAAAAGGACTGCATACCTCATCTTAAAAAGTAAACTGCCTCCAGAGTTCTGCAATTAATCATGACAAGCACAAGTTGAGAAATCCCATTTAGATTTAGTACGATGATTTCCCTCCAGACTTTTGAATCAACTGTGGATTACAAATTTGATGAAATGGGAAAGGGGCAAACAGAAAAGGGAGATGGAAGTCAAGGTGTAAACTGTCTGGTTTAGAATCAACTGTCTTTTAAATAAAGAGACAGAATATAAAGCAGCACTTTCATGAGTCCTGAGTTGTGACCTATCATTAGGAACACTTAACAGAAAGGTTTTTTGTGCATCATGTGTGAATTTTCAGTTCAAAGAGATGCTCTGAATCTGCAGTGATTCTTAAGATGCTGAAAAACTTGACAAGTATTATTGAAGTCCAAAACAAAGTGAAATCATTCCTTCTAGTAATAGAGTTAGACAAGAAGAATGATAACTTACAGTGTAGGCATCCGGTTCATCACACTGGTTGCAACCAGGGCAGCACCAGCAGACAGGCTGCTGCTCTACGTTGTACACCTGTCTGTAGATGGTGTAGTAGCAGGTCCTAACAAACACAGTGATCTACATTAGGGAGATGTAATGTTCCCTCTGAAGGCAAAGCTATCTCAAACCCACTAGAAATTTCTTCCAATTCAAATCCTGCCATATATATGTATGTTTATAGACAGATAGGTGTATGTGTATATATAGATAAATGTATATATGTGCATATAATGTATAATTTGTATATATTACACACACACACACACACACACACACACACACACACACACCTCACTACAATATGCAACCAAGATTCATTATTGGAATAGGTTAATGAAAACTAAGAGGGACCCCCATATCCCATGGTATAAAATATCCTAAGGATCGTTCAAGCTATCAAGAATAAAACCTAAAATTATGAGGAGAATAATAAAATCTTGAAAGATAATGAGGAACACGCTTTTCAGTCTGTTTTGAAAGCTCCTCATAGGTTGGTTCCACTAAAGTATCCACTCTCAACCATGTTGATATCACCCACAAGAAGGTGACAAGCAGCTATTGTGAATGGGGGATGAAAATAATTTTAGTTGATACAATGGTGTGTGACCCTACAAAGGAACACAGTACATAAATGGATCTAAAGAATATGTGTAGCATTAAAATTTCATGTCACAGAAGGAAGCTGCAGAAAAAAAAAAAAGTTTAAAAAGGCTCTTTAGAGGGGAAATAATAAACCAAAGTTCAAAAACACTTGAGCTATTTTTGCTGACCTATCCACAGATCATAATACCAAATATCTCCAAACAGGCTGATTTCCTTTTTATCAAGTCAATGTCATTTTTTATTGTTTTTTATTCCAAAAGTACTAACGTATCTCTTTCATATGCCACCCATTATATTTCTAGTCCAAATTGCCTTTATTATTCAAGGTCAATTTCAAGTTCCACTTTCTCTAACTTCTCTTTTCCCACCAAGCCAACATAGATTGCTCTTTTTCTTTTCTCAAAAATTGGACTCACTGGCTGCACTGTTTTTATAACAATTACTCACCATCTGGAATTGTAACCTAATATTTTGTTCATGCATCTCTTCAATCAGGACAAAGTATACATTTGTATACTTACATACAAACAAAACAGAAGATATGAGCATGGCAAAAACACTGAACATCTTCAAACAAACTTGCTGTGAGTGGGGGATAAAAAGAATCTTAGTTTGGAGTGCCTCCACTCCAAACTCAGTATCATATAGAAAATGTGCAAAACTGCTAACCTCTTAAGAATAAAAATATAAAACCTGTTTTACTTATTTATGTTTGTTTTCCCAAATAGCTATAAGGTAATGGATTTTATTTGATTCAGTCCATTACCAACAAAGATTAAAACTCATGGGGAGAGTATAAAAAGTCTAAATGAAAAGGCATTTTCAAAAACAAGTACACTAATGAACATATCACATACCCTATAAATAGGATTTGCATTCTAATTTCTTCAAAAATAAATTTTTCTGCTAAGGCATTATACTACCTAACATATATTGAGTACCTACTGTGTACCAAGCATTGTACCACATGTGTTCAATCTTATCTACGAAGACTTAATCAATTAATCTTCATAATATCCATGTTACAGCATTATTTTTTTGACACTACAACTAAGACACAGAGAAATGTAGGAACCTTGCCTAAGGCCACACAGCTGGGAAGGTCCAGGGGAAGTTTTCTGATTAAAACATCATATAAAAGTTCTGAGTTGGCCTAGTGTAGCTGTAATCCCAGCTGTAACCTGGGTGTAGCTGCAATCTAGTGTAGCTGTAATGCCAGTATTTTGGGAGGCCATGCTGGGAGGATCATTTGAAGCCAAGAGTTCGAGATGAGCCTGGACAATATAGCAAGACACCTGTCTCTACAAAAATAAAAATTAAAAAATTAACTGGGCACAGTGGCACACTCCTTTAGTCCCAGCAACTCAAGAGGCTGAGGTGGAAGGATCACTTGAGCCCAGATGTTTGAAACTGCAGTGAGCTATGATTATGCCTGGGCAACAGAACAAGGCCCTATCTCTTAACAAACAAACAAACAAAACCCCACAAAATCCCTAAGTTTAGACCAAAAACAAAAACTGTTCATCTAAAGGTTCAATATATACCCCGCCACACACACAATGCATATGTAAACATCCACAATTATAAATTACTCTTATAATATTTTATTTAGTCCTATATTATTAGTGATCCAATATTTTTATACAATGGCAAACCCAGTTATTTATAAATGTCCCTCACTTTCTGTTGGCAATAACAGTAGTAATAATAAATTCTTCATTAACCTGAAACTACTGAAACCTTTTTTTTTTAACATTAAGTAACCTGAGTTTTGATCCTTAACCCATCATCAACTATTTGTGTTAAGAGGTTCTGAGATATTTTGTAAAACTATTTCAAAACTTTGGAGGAAAAAAAAAAAGTCTGCATGAAGCCTTGACTCCTAGAAAGCATTGTGGACACTTGCTTTTTCTCTACTTTTCTAGCCTGCCGAGTTAATCCTGATTCAAAGGCCACGATAAAGATAAAGAAGCTCTAGGTTTCAAAGTGTTACAAGAGTGCCAAGGGCAGGTCAAACATTGGTTCTCAACTGTAGATCCCCTGGATCCAAGTCGTGCTAAATTTAGCAAACCAACACAATATTCCTTGTTTCTGTCAGTTTTCTGATCTCTAGCTTTCAATGGTGTACCATGCCATGAGGTAAAATTAGTGGCATCTAACCCAAAATACCTCAGACATAAATGAGGTCTAAAGTAATAACATATCTTGTCTCTGAAGAAAAATATATAACTCTAAATGTTCTTGGTGGTCACATCTTGTGCTCATCTACCTAATGAGCATAAAATTTATTGGATGAATATGTAGGTGCATTTGAGGTGTCTGGTGTTGGTTTTTAATAATCAAAGAGTACAAAAGCATTTTTACCTTTTTTCATAGCTCACACACCAACTTGAGCCAGTACAGCCTTGTTTCCAGAGCTTGACAATGTGCGTGAATGCCCAAACACATGAGTGTGCGAGTCTCATCACAGTTACTGTTCTTCACAAACATTTGGCCTTGAAAAAAGAAGAGTAGCAATGTAATCAAAATATGTATGTTTATACATGAATCACTGATTTCTCCATTTTCCACAAAAAGCTTGACATGTTATAAAAAATACATCAAGTAAGAAAGGAAAATACAGACAATACAAAAACAACACCAAGACCAGGAAAAAGAAAAATCAGAATCAACTTTAAAGACCAGAAGAAATTTAGAAAATAGATATAAACATTGTAAATTCACACAAAGTTAGAAAACTTGAGCTGTAAATTAAGTTCTCAGTGCTTTGGTAGACAAAATTTAAACAGAAAAAAAAATTGCAGGATTCTCAATACTGATGGGAAAAAAGCAAACCAGTTTATCAAAGAACTTAAATTTTTCCTAGAAATTATTTCTGAACAAATATTTTCAGTCTGCATGTTTAACTGGGTTTCTCAGGTAATTCTTATTTAAACACAAACATTTTTCAACCATCATCATTATATTAATATTTCCTTACAGAAAGTTTGTACAGATTTACAGGAATTTGGACCCACTATCTTTAATTTTTCAATGAATAAGGCTAACACTAATATCCTGGAAGGCCAAAATTCAATTTTTTTAATAGTCTTCTTTTGTAACTTAAGGAATGCTTTACTTAGTGATGAATGATTTACTAGTTCATAAGAATTGTTTTACGTTTGAAAATAACACTAATTGTAATAGCCAGTTGTGCCAACCACTCATGCTTTTCCTGCATTCAGGATCACTTACATACCATGCACTGTCCCTGCTAGGAATGTAACAGAAGATTCAGATTTTGACGTTCCTGCCTTCAGGTAGCTCACAGTCTGGCACAGTCTCCATATTCATAATCTTCTGAAAATAAAAATGAGCTCTGATTCAGAAGCTGTAGTCACCCCCTAAATAGCTCTGTGAACTTCTCCAGTGACACAATAATAATAATAATACTGATTAGGCCATACTGATCAGGCCAGGCACAGAGGCTCATGTCTGTAATCCCAGCACTTTGGGAGGCGGAGGCAGGCAGACCACAAGGTCAGGAGTTCAAGACCAGCCTGGCCAATATGGCGAAACCCTGTCTCTACTAAAAATACAAAAATTAGCTGAGCGTGGTGGCGCATGCCTATAGTCCCCGCTACTCAGGAGGCTAAGACAGAAGAATTGCTTGAACCCAAGAGGCAGAGGTTGCAGTGAGCTGAGATTGCACCACTGCACTCCAGCCTAGGCAACAGAGCAAGATTCTGTCTTGCACTATTCTGTCTTTTCACCTATATATCTTTTACATCACCCTCTGTGACTGCAGTCCCTTTTTGTTAACACTGTTTTCTGTGCCTCTAAATATCATCATCTGATTTCACAACCTAATTCTCACTTCTAGACATATTTCTGAAAGGTGATTGTTTGGACGATTAGCCTCACCTAAATTAAGTGAAGTTCAAGTTGAACTTTATGAGTTTGCATAGCACATTTTAATATTTTAGGTAAATACAGTACTGTAATAAAACAATGAATGTAAAAACTGCGCATAATACAGGTATCCATAAAATCATCAAGCATTAGACAATGGCCCTAAAGAAAACCATAGCTTTTAATATTTCCATATTAGCTTCTCCGTAAACTGCTATACCTACATCTATATGTGCTATATGTTTTTTTGTGAGGCAACAGCATTAATTAGAAAGAACTCACAGTAACTTTGGGTTTTTTTGTCAATTGTTTGAACTCTTACACCACATCCAACCTTGAACTTCACTTTGCAGTCTTCATCTATCCACTCATCCGTCCATCCATCCATCCATCCACCCATTTACCTACTCCTCCATCTGTCCATCCAACAAATACTTATTGTATGCCTGCATGTGTAAAGCATTGTTCCAGAAGCATTCTGCACATGGGATTTGAGTATACATACTTTACTTAGAAGGTGCAGAAAACACTGGTCAGAGTGTGATGGAATAAGGCAAGGAAGGAGAATTAGCAAATAAAAGATGTATTATCAAGCCAGCCAACATTGGAGGTGTTGAAGGGTGAGGGAACCTGGGCATATACACACTTACTTCTGTCAGCGACTGTTTAAAAGCTACTTTCTCCCTAGTATTTCAGGCCCAAAGCACAGCAGGCAGAGTCAGCTTCCAGAAACCAAAGTAAGTCCTCCAGCAAAGAAATGCAATGCTGCGAGCTGGAAGTCTGTCAGGTGTGCAGCAGTAAGGGAGAGGGGACCTGGGTGCAGCACTGACAGTTTCAGCTGCAGAAGGTACAAACGAAAAGTCCATATTCTCTTTGATTTGACAATCTAAATAGAAAAGAGAAAAAATAAAAAACACCTAAACAGATACAAAATGAGGCATACTAAGATGGAAGCAATTAAGGTGCTAGAATAGAGATAGAAGAAGCTTACGAAGATTCATTAATTAGGAAGGGCTTCAGTGAAGAGGTCACACTGTGACCTAAGGATGAAAAGAAGGCAACCATGGAAGAGCCAGGGATGCCAGTCAGACAGAAGGAATAGAATGAGCAGAGGCTCTAAAAAGGGTAAAAAGCTTGGCCTCCTGAAGATCTGAAGGAAAGACAAAGTGGCTGGAATGATGAGATGCTTGGTAGGATAGGAAGAGCTTTCCAGGCCAAGGAGTTTTGATCTTATTCTTAGTGCACAGAAAGCCAGAGATTTTTTAGAGTTCTCATGTCTGGACACATCTCCTATAGCTGGGATGTAGAGATGGATGTATTTTACTCTCCCTCTCTCTCTCTTTGATACCAACTGTAGCAAAGCTTTACAAGACTCAGCTGCCACAATACCACTATCTACCTATGCCCCTTCCTGACCCCCAAAAGTATCCAGTCAGGGAGGGAACAAACCTTGGGCACCAGGATACTTCGGAAAGAATTTGTGTAAACACCTCTCATCAGAAACTCCTATCCTTTGAAGTCCTAAATGCCTGCCTTATTAAAAAGGGATAAAAACCCTTACCCCCAGCTATTCCATGTCCTATTCCCTATAGGGCACTACTGCATGCATGAGATAAACTTTTCTGCTGTCAATTAATTCACAGGCCCCTGATCATTCAGACATAAGCTGATACAGGGAAAGTTTTCCCTCCAACACAGAGAAGAACCAGGTATTATCTCACACCAGTAAAAATGGCTACTAGTAAAATGTCAAAAAATAACAGATGCTGTCAAGGTTGCAGAGAAAAAGGAATGCATATATACTGTTGCTGGGAGTGTAAATTAGTTCATCCTTTGTGGAATACAGTGTGGTCATTCCTCGAAGACCTAAAAACAGAAATACAATTTGACCCAGCAATCCCATTACTAGGTATATGTCCAGAGGAATACAAATCATTCTATAATAAAGACACATCCATGTGTATGTTCATTGCAACACTATTCACAATAGCAAATACATGGAATCAACCTAAATGCCCATAAATGATAGACTGGATAAAGAAAATACGGTACACATACACCACGGAATACTATGCAGCCATAAAAAAGTAGCAGAAACATGGTTGGAGCTAGAGGCAGTTATCCTCAGCAAACTAATGCAGGAAAAGAAAACCAAATACCACATGTTCTCACATACAAATGGCAGCTAAATGATGAGAACACATGGACACATAGCAGGGAAAAACACATTGAAGATACCTGGGGATGAGAGGGTGGAGGTTGAGGAGAAGGGAAAGAGACAGAAAAAATGGGTACTAGACTAAATGTGTGAGTGATGAAATAAAATATACAACAAAACCCTATGACACAAGTTTACCTGTATAACAAACATGCATATGTACCCCCTGAACTTAAAATAAATGTTTAAAAAAAAAAACCTGGGTATTACTGATTTCTGATTAGGTTACACAGATGTCAAAGACTATCATATGGATAATATCGATTCTTCAAAATCTATTAAAACAAAAAAAATCTATCACTCAAAGAAAAATTAGGCAGTTGTATGTTTAAAACTTTTATGTACATGTGTATTTAATATGTACTCTTTGTTAATAGAAACATGGATATGTGAATTTGTGTGTATACCCACATACACATATTCAAGCAGGTACATTTTGTTGGTAAGTCTTTATACTTACTAAATGTGTTTCTCTGCCTTGTTTTGGATTCTAGTAAGTGTTGGAATATATATATTGTTATATATACACTGGAAAATTTTGGAATATATGTTTTGAAATTTCCCAGTAATTATTTTGGACTTTACTCATTATAATTCTGGCAGTTTACGTTTTACATATTTTGGGGGCAATTTTGTTAAGGATTTATCAGTTGATGATTATTGTATATATTTGGTGAATTGCTCTTTTATCATTATGTAATATTTCTTCTAACCTATTATAACATACTTTGTATTTTATCATAAAATTTGTCTAATGTTAACATTTTTATATCCTCTTTCATTTGGTTAGAATTTCTTAGCTGTATTTGGTTCTGTTACCTTAAATCTTGCTATATAGTTTTTTGAGTCAATAGTTTCATATTGTTTAATGTAACTTTTTTAGCTTGTACCTTTTAATAGGTAAACAGAGTTACACACATATTCATTACAAGTATAACTGTACTTATTTGATCATCTCATTTTGTAGCTCCTGTTTACTAGCAGTTTGTATTTATTCTTTTCTTCTTTCTTATGGCTACTGGATGAAAAATATTTTCTATATTCTCCTTTTTCCACAATTTGTTTGGCCTAGTTCTAAATTATATTTCTAAAAATTTAATTTTTTTATATTTTATAACTAAATGCATGCTATTTTTTGACAGAATATAAAGTTATTCATTGCGATATAATGAAAAACTTGGTTTTTGTCCCAAGTTCCTGGCATGGGGCTCCAAAAACCGTTGAAATATCCTAAGTGATATGCTAATATGGTAACTAATTGTTTGTTACGTTAATGAAGTGGCTCACTGTGGGTCCCTGGATAACTTGAGAATGGAGGCCATTCACCAGAAAGACCAACCATATGATTAGCTGGTTGGAACTTTTGCTATCTGACCTCCAGGGAGGAAAAGTGGCCTAGAGATTGTGTTCAATCATGTGGCCAATGATTCAACTAATTTTGTCTATGCAATGAAACCCCAATAAAAACTTTGGACACTGAGGATCAGGGGAGTGTGCTGGTTAGTGAACGCACTGATGTGCTGGGAGGATGACATGTCCTGACTCCACAAGGAGAGGACACAGAAGCTCTGTCTTCACCCAGACCTTGCCCTGTGCATCTCATCATATGGCTGTTCTTCCTCATGTGTATCTATTACAATAAAACTATAACCCCAAATATAATACATTTCTTAATTATGTAATAACAACTAAGAATAAAATATTGATAATAGCAAATTATTAGACTTCCCAAACTTGAGAAGAGCATGGAAAGACCAAACTTAGTTAGTCAGAAGCATGGGTAGCCTGGGCCCCACCCTGAGACTTGCAGTTGTCACCTGAAGTGGAACAATCTTGTGGAGGACTTTGCCTTTAAACTCTGGGATCTGTGCTAATGCCAGGGTAGTGTGTGTCAGATTTGAATTGCAGTATACCCAGTACATGTTAGACAGTTGGGTTGAAATAGAGTATATACATTAGGTTTATCCCTTCAAACAAGAAAAAAATATATACCATGTTTCATCTACCAAATGACACACTAAAACAGAGACTTCTTAATAGTCAATAATTAATTAAATCATCAACCTATGTTTTAGATTTCCCTGCTCATCTTTCTTACAATGCACGTATCTCATATTTTATTTGTGTGTGTGTGTGTGTGTGTGTGTGTGTGTGTGCCATTTCATTTATTTCTTTCAGGATTTAACACTTAATTGTTTGATTTTTTTAAATAACTTTAAATATTTTTATTTCTGCTGGAATTAATTGATAGTCTGGGCAATTATTTTAATAACTGCCTTCCTTGGAATTAGTTTTCTTTGTTTTGGATTTTGGTTTGCCGGCTTATCTTGACCAGAAAGTTATTCTTCACTCTTTCTCTCCTTATCTAACTAGTGTAACTGTATTTTAAGGAGATCTTTTCTTGTTGACTTGTTTTTTTGTTTGTTTGTTTTTTGAGACAGAGTCTAGAGTACAGCGGCACAATCTTGGCTCACTGCAACCTCTGCCCCCTAGGTTCAAGTAATTTTCTGACTCAGACTCTCGAGTGGCTGAGATTACAGGCGTGTACCACCATGCCTGGCTAATTTTTATTTTCAGTAGAGACTAGGTTCACCATGTTGGCCAGGCTGGACTTGAACTCTTGACCTCAGGTGACCTGCCTGACTCAGCCTCTCAAAGTGTTGGGATTACAGTCATGAGCCACCATACCTAGACAGTTTTGTTTTGGTTTGGTCTTGATCCAGAGTCTTGCTCTGTTGCCCAGGCTGGAGGGCAGTGGTGCAGTCTCGGCTCACTGCAACCTCTGCTTCCTGGGTTCAATCAATTCTCATGCCTCAGCCTCCTGAGTAGCCAGGATTACAGGCATGTGCCACCACACCCAGCTGATTTTTATATTATTAGTAGAGACAGGATTTCACCATGTAGGTCAGGCTGGTCTTGAACTCCTGACCTCAGGTGATCCACCCAGCTAAGCCTCCTAAAGTGCTGGTGTTACAGGTGTGAGCCACGGCAGCCGGCAAAGCCACCATGCCTGGCCAATTAACTTTGAATCATGGCTAGAGACTAAAACCAAAAAGGAAAGGCACTAAACACTCTAAAGAGTGTCACCAAAACAAGCTGTAAGACATTTCCCTTCACGATGTTTTTAAAGACTGGAAAACCAGACTTACTACTATCAACATCCATTTCCCCTTAATTCTTTCTCCCTTTATAATAAAAGACTTGGGAAAGGAGGAAAGGGAATGCATGTGTTGGCCTTGAGCCACAAGGCTGCTAGATCAAGCAATCACACATCCCACCAAAGAAGGGTTGGCCATGCGGACCACTGGCAGGAGTCACATGGATACTGCGCTCCCCTTTCTGTGATGATTATCAGAGACAGACTGGGTTGAGCCACATACTTCCTCCAAGAAACCTGGCACAGCACCTAAGATAAAGGGCAAAACTTTCAGAAAAAAACAGATCGAATCCAAGTCACACTGGGTACTAACATCACTAACAGAAAATTGGTATCCTTCACCTTCTTCCATACCCATCTCAACCCAGAAGAAGCTAGGACTGTTAGAGGAAATAAGAGAAAATGGAGGCATCTTAGAACCAGACCACGACCAGCCTGTGCCGTTGGTCTTACTGATTCTGTCTGGCTACCAGGGCGCTAGTTCTAGTGTGTGATGGCAGAAAAGAAAAGCCAGATTTTGAAAACATAAGTTTTAAACTACATTAAAATAAGTTAGTAAGTTAATGTGACTGAAAAACTTTGGAATCTACTAGTGATATGTTGTAAGGATGGAAGAAAAAAAAATTAAAAGTTCCATGTTATATCCCAGCACAATGAGATTTCTTCCCAGCCAGTAGCGCTGGTTGACCTATAGTCCCCTCCACTCGGTGTGCTGAGTGCCCAACCCAGAAACAGGTGTCAGCTTCCTGGAATTCAGTGTCCCAAGAAACAGTAGTGGGGAAGGTGAGATGGCTAAAGGGCAGTTTCTAGTTTCATGTTGTGAAAATTCTGTTTTTTTTTTTTTTTTTTTTGTAGAGGTGGAGTTTTGCTGTGTTGCCCAAGCTGATCTCGAACTCCTGGGCTCAATCGATCCACCTGTATCAGCCTCCCAAAGTGCTGGGATTACAGGCATGAGCTAACCCTAACCCAGACATGAGTTTGGTTTTAAGACACTATTATTCTTCTCCAACACTTCAAGCCTCACCATTTAAATCCAAGCCACCTCTACTTCCAGACCCAGCACTTAGCAAGCCCATACATATCCCAACTCACCACTGCTTGGCATTTCTGAATATTTTCTGGTTCAACTAAATGTCTAATTTTAACATAATAATAATATGGTTTTATTGTTTTGTTTTAAAAATATTTTATCTGCCTTTAATAGATATTTTGAGCAGTGAAGCCTCAAAATATGAACTTACAATATCATATTGACCAGAAGTCCTGACTTACTTTTTATAAACTATTAACTATAATCTTTTTCCTCCAACCTCCTTTAAAACATTAATGCTTCCCACTTAGTTCAATGTCTAGCATAGGAAGGTATTCAGTAAATAATATCTAATAAGTGAATTCATGACTTTGCCTGAAAAGGGCTCCAGTAAGACAACACAAATAACTGAACATATATAAAGCATTTAGAACATAGCTAGCACATAATAAATGCTTATAAAATATTAACTATATTTTAAGCTCAGAAAGTCTGAGGTTAGTTTTCTCAAAAAGTACATTTTCTATAAAATTTAACTTCTAAACCACTCCTGATTTGTAGTGCAGTGAAACAAAAGGAAGTAGATAATGTGTCTTTTTTAGAAATCAGAATCTAATATGACACTTTCTAATGAAAACACTAATTAAAATTAATAAAAGGCACCATACTGCAGTGGCAGCTGTCTGACCCTCTGTCCCCTCAGGTATGGATAAGCTTCAGCTCTCCAGGATTATGACATAATTTGAGAACAGGTAACAACTTTTCTGTTCTTTAAGCTATTAGTATTCTACAGTCAACAAACAAAAGTGTGGTGACTTGAATTCATTTTTAACCCTGAATTTTGATTCAGGGTTAAAAAATGAATAAATTTTTAATCAAAATTCAGGGTTAAAAAATGAATTCACCCTTATGTTTCAAAAGTTTATTCCTATATACCACTTCCCTCTTTGTTTTAATGTGCTAGATCCCACCACAGCTGCAAATTAATTTTTTCTGCTCCCTAAATGAATTACACGTAACTGTTTCTAAAAATGACTACAGACATGAAAGTCATTTTCACTTAGTAACTATTAATCTCATATTTCTTGGTGTCACTTTAGTATGAAATGCAAACGAAAATTATGCTAAACATTGCAAATTTATGGCAAACACCAGGCCTTGATTTATATTATTATAGATGGTTTATCACCAGAAGCAATCTAAACAAAACTCCATCAGATAGATGTTATAATTTGTATTTATTTCTCCCAGCACTAAATGGTTCTTCAATTTGAGAACTATCATTAATTTCTTATAAATGCAAATCTTTATTTCTTATCTTAATCTACAATGATTTCGCTAAGTCTTCAGAAGATTAGGTTTTACATAAAATATTCAAATAACAATTATAAATGATACTTTGTTTTCCCTAGGCAATCTATTAGCTATGATGCAGAAACTGTTTAAAAGGAATGGATGGTCTATATTGATCAGGGATACAATGGGCTAATACTGGTACCCCTCTTTTCTTTTAAATGATCACCTCACAAGTCCAAAATCAAACCATCATTTTTTTTTTTTTTTTTTTTTTTTTTTTTAGACAGAGTCTCACTCTGTGGCCCAGGCAGGGTGCGATTCCAGTGCAATAGTGCGATCTAGGCTCACTGCAATCTCCGCCTCCTAGGTTCAAGCAATTCTCCAGCCTCAGCCTCCCGAGTAGAGTAGCTGGGACTACAGGCACGTGCCACCATGCCTGGGTAATATTTTGTATTTTTAGTAGAGGCAGGGTTTCACTGTGTTAGCCAGGATGGTTTCAATCTCCTGACTTCGTGATCCACCCACCTTGGCCTCTCAAACTGCTGGGATTACAGACATGAGCCAACGCGCCTAGCCAGAAATACTTTGTTAATGTTTGTGAATAAATTGCTTTTCCCATCTCCTTAATTATCTTCTATTATATTTTCTTTCAGGATCTCTGGGAAGACCTAAGCAACTGCACTGATCTTAATCAAGAGGTAGCTGCAACTATTTATTCTTCACTTGCTTTTTATTGCAATCTCAAAGCAGAAACACTTGTGAGTCTTCCCCTGCCCACATAAGAGCAAAGGAGACAAATAACTCTGACCACCCAGACCATGCTTCAGGATCAGACTGCAACAGATGGTTCTCCTGCTTCTTAGTCCACCATCACCTGACCTCCCAAAGCTCTGCTAATATCTTACTGATTTGAGGACTGCACTAGCAGAAATTATCCACCATTCAAAACCTTCCAGCCCTCTGGCCTTTAAAAATTAGAAGACAGAATAATGGTTTCTACAGAATTCTAACCTAAGCAGCCTTGTGTCTCACTTGTCAGATCTATCTGGCTAACATCTCCTTGGCCTAAGCCATTCGTTACCATTTTGTCTTTACTGTTTATCTCCTTAGCTTATCATGGGAAGTCTCTTATGAACATGTTATTGATTTTACAATAAAAAACACTGGTTGATTTTGTTTCTGGCTTTTTATAGTACTAATGCATGTTTAACACCAAGTCACAGAGAGTGACATCAAATAGCTCAAAAATAGTGGAAATCAGCCAGGTGTGGTGGCTCTCACCTATAATCTCAGCACACTGAGAGCCCAAGGCGAGAGGATCACTTGAGGCCAGAAGTTTGAGAGCAGCCTGGGCAACATAGAGAGACTCTATCCCTACAAGAAATTTAAAATTAGATGGGCCTAATGGAGTCCACCTGTAGTGGACTGCAAGCCATTGCTTGAGTCTGGGAGATTGAGGCTAAAGTGAGCCAAAGTTGCACCACTGTACTCCACTCCAGGTGACAGTTTTCTAAAAAAAAAAAGGAAAGAAAGAAAAAGAATGAAAATCACACTGATTTGAGGATACTTTGATAAAGAACTCATTAATTCACAATTTTTTTTCTGGGACATCTACAAGGTATCAGCAATTGTATTAAGGGCCTAGCATACTATTAGAAATGAATTGTCTTTGATAGTAATGAAACTTCACCTTCTGAGGCCATCACTGACATAGGCCACTTTTGGCCCTGAAGGAAATATTATGTTCATATTAACATAACTTTTGTAAAATTTGAAAATGTAAGATATATTTCTACTATTTAAGAGGCCTCCCCTAACCAGGTTTGGGCTACACAGAAGCTAGGATTCATTTTATCCTAGAGGTGAAAGTCCTATACGCTGAAAACCATGAAATATTGATCGAAAAAATGAGGAAGACACAAATAAGTAAAAATAGATTCTGTGTTCGTGGACTGGAAGAATATTGTCAAAATGACCATACTATCCAAAGCAATAAGCAGATTTGATGCAATCCTTATTAAAATTCCAGTAACACTTTTCACAGAAATAAAAAAAAAAAAACAATTATAAAATTTCTATGGAACCACGAAAGACCCTGAATAGCCAAAGCAAGCCTGAGCAAAAAGAACAAAGCCAGAAGCATCACACTACCTGACTTCAGACATACTTCAAAGCTATAATAATCAAAACATCATTCTACTAGACTAAAAACACACATATAGGCCAATGAAACAAAACAGAGAACCCAGAAATAAATCCTAGCATTTACAGTCAATTGATTTTTGACAAAAATGCCAAGCACACATAATAAGGAAAAGACTATTTCTTTGATAAATGATGCGGGAAAAGCTCGATATCCACATGTAGAAGAATAAAATTAGACTCTTATATCAGATCAGAAACAAAAATTAACTCAAAAACTTTAAGACTCAAATGTACAATATGAAACCATAAAACTACCATAAGAAAAAATAAGGGAAAAGCTCCCTAACATTGGTCTTGGCAATGATTTCTTGGATGAACCCAAAATCAAAGGCAACAAAAACTAAGAATAGATAAATGAAATTACATCAAACTAAAAAGCTTCTGGACAGCTAAAGAAACAATCAACAGACCAAAAAGAAAACCTACAGAATGGGAAAAATATTTGCAAACTACACATGATAAGGGGCTAATATCCAACACATATGAGGAACTCTGACAATTTTACAGGAAGAAAACAAATCAGTTTAAAAACAAGCAAGTGATCTGAATAAACATTTCTCAAAAGAAGACGTATAAATGGCTAACAGGTATATTAAAAATTGTCAATATTGCTAATCTTGAGAGAAATGTAAATTAAAGCCACAATGAGATATCACCTTATACCTAATAGGATGGCTACTATCAAGAAGATGAAAGATTTTTAGTGTTTGAGAGGAAGTGAAGGAAAGGTACCCTTGCACACTGTTACTAGAAATGTAATTTAGTGTAGCCAATATGGAAAACAGTCTAGAGGTTCCTCAAAAAGTTAAATATAAAATCACCCTGTAAGTCAGCAATCTCACTTCTGGATGTATATCCAAAAGTATTAAAAGTAGGATTTCAAAAAGATTTTTTACATATCCACATTTGTTGCATTATTCATAGTAGCCAATATATGAAATCAACCTATATGTCCATCAATGGATAAATGGATAAAGAAAATCTAGTATATATAGGCCATGAAATATTACTAAATATTACTCAGCCTTAAATAAGAAGGAGATCTTATCACTTGTGACAACATAAACCTGGAAAACTAAGTGCAATAAGCAAGGCAAAGAAAGAGAAATATTGCATGATCTCATTTACATGTAGAATGTAAAAAACTGAATTCATAGAAGTAGAGAAGAGAATTGTGGTTACCAAGGGTTAGAGGATTGGGGGTGGGGATGGGAAGATGTTAGTCAAAAGACACAAAATTTTATTTAGATAGAAGGAATAAGTCTAAGAGTTCTATTGTACAACATGGTGACTATAGTTAATAACAGTGTATTATATTCTTGAAAAATATTAAGGTAGATTATAAATGTTCTCACCACATCCAAAAAATAAAGTCTTTAGGGTAACACATACCTTGATTAGCCTGGCTTAGCCACATTCCACAATGTATACATATTTCAAAACATGTACTTTTATTAAGAAATAAAACAACTTCAATTAAGAAGTAAATCCAAAAAAAAAAAAAGTAAAAGTAAAACAAAACAAAAACACTGGGCTGGGGTTGACCCGTGATGTCCAAGAGAAAATTGCACAACTATAGACTAGGTATCACATGATCTATTAATTTACTAATTGGATGACATAATTGGCACCAAAGTGTACCCAAATAAGTCTCTGACCTAAAGCCTTATCTTTAAAAGGCATGCTAAAGTAAAATCACTCTGCCTTTAATGTTCGAATGTCTGGGTCTGATAAACTTTTTTCCAGGAATTTGGAGATCTTCTGTAAAATCTTCCTTGTACAGATGAAGAGAGTTCATCTTTCTTTCATCAAAGATAATTGGCCTCAACATTCAGCAGCTTTTCACTTATCAAAATTAAATTAATGTCAGTACTGAGGTGCTAAAGTAATGTACTCTTAGACTGGGATACAGGGTGGAAGGAAATAGAGAAGACTGACAATTGTCTTCAACTGCCATGTGACTTCACCTTTCCAAGGTCAAAAGTATAGGACAAAGATAAGGTAAGTTGCAGATAAAGTCTATATAATAGATGTTTTTTCTACTGAAAAACGATTCAAATGAGTTATTAGGAAAGTTATTGTATCCCTCAGAGTTATTGTATTCCACAGAGTCGTGGCTATTTCAAATGAGAATTCATCCTCCAACATTTTTTTCCCAAATTTACTTTTTCAAAAAGTAATAATAGTTTTTACATAGTAAGGGAAGATCAGTGGTTCTCAAAGTGTGATTCCTGAACTAGCAGCATCAGCAATACCTGGAAACTTGTTAGAAATGCAAAGTTTGGGCCCATCTTAATGTGCTGAATCGAAAAGCGGAGATGCAGTCCAGCAATCTGGGTTTAACTGGACCTCGACGTGATTCTAATGCATGCTACAGTTTGAGAACTGGACCCTAGAGATCTACTGAAGATAAGCCATGACAGAAGCATACACATTGTCCCCCTGTAGTCATAAATCTGCCCCCGACCACCACACCATCTTACTTGTGTGATCATAAAGCGTAAAGGGGTGGGGAGAGGGAAGAGAATAGAGGAGAAAGAGAGGTGACATTAAGCGGAACAGAGAGGAGAGGCAGAAGGCAAGCAGAAACAAGGGAGAGAGAGAAATTAAGAGAATTAGCTAATTTCTATAAATTTAAGAATTTTATTTCATTCTAAAAAGATCAACAAAAGCCAGACCCAATTTTGTCTACCGTGGCAGACTCACTGCTGTTAAATTTGCAATTTGTGAAATACGTATTTATTGTAACTGACACAGAGAAAGTCTTTAATAGTTTAATGTTCCTAATGATTCTCAAACCATGGTAAGTATCTGATAATAAGAGGAGCTTGACAAATCTACCAATGCCCATACCCATCTTCTACCAAAGTTGAACAACCTTTACCCAATGAGTCTACCCAATTCAGTCTCAAGAATTGTTGCTACATTCCTGAAACCTGCCTCTAAAGACCATTAGATAAATAATAAAATGAGCAACTTTTCAAGTCAAGTTCCCAGTTCACTAGATTATAAATGAGATAAAATGTTGAATTAAGGCAAAACAATAATGTCAAAAGGACTATTCCAATGACAGCTCATTGTAAAAACAGCAAGAAAGAAAAGTCACATTGCTCAGATTTCAACACACAAATAACATTATGAGAAATACTAGTATGAGAAACTTTACATAATAGGTTATATACAAAATTCTGCTTTTGATGAAAGGCTATATTAAGTAGGTAAACATAATATGTAATCATTCAACAATCATTCATTAGAACTTACCCACTATATAATTCCCATGACTGGATAAACAGTATGACCCCACTTCCACCTCTAAGACTTAATATTAATAATCTGTTTATAAATCTACCTCTCCATACACTGTGTTTCCTAGGGACAAAGACTATTTCTATTAGTCTTTAATCCACAGTATTCTGCACAGTACCTAACACATGGTTGGTGCTTAATAAACATACACTGAATAAAGTATTGTGGTTACTTATCCAACATAGAAAGACATCGGTTTCCTGGGCCACCATGACTTAGGGACATGGCGTGACATCCCTACACAGTTCACAGAATAAAAACTGTCACTGAAACAGGGCTCCAAGAGTTCTGGGCTCCAAAGAAATAATCAGTAAAAGCAGGAAGGAGTCACTGGGGAAAGGAGACTTTAATCCTGCCCCCTACAATTTCCACCAGACTCTCCAAAACTACCCCAAATAAACATAAGCAGACAAAGTAGTTCTAGGATAAACATCTTGTCTCTCTTTGCAAACATGCTGCCACCCTAACCCTTTATACCCAGATGCTTGGGGGTACCAAGGTCAAGCAAAATAAAAGCATTCAGTCATTTTAATACCCAGCAAGTTTCAGGAAGAGAGAGACATTGTTGAAGGTTTTAGTACTCTATCTATAGATGCTCTTGGTATTTTTTTCTCTCTCCTTGCCTCTGTTCCTAGCCTAGTAGTCCACCACCTTCACGTCATATCACGTCCTAACCTGCTGCTGTGCTTGAGCATGAATCTCAGGACATGGGCCAGTGAACTCAAGTTGTTTCCTATTTCTAATCTCATCCAGTCAGCCATTCAAGATCCTTGGTATCAGCCAGCTGTCATTATCTCTTCTCAGAGGAGCAACTGCTCCCACAGTCTTCTCCCCCAAGCACAGAGCAGAAGCCCTCCCCAGCTAGTCTCCAGGCTTCCATACTCTGGGGATGACAACGAAGAATAGAGAGGCCCCAGAACAGAGTGTTCAATCAGGTTCAAAGACAGGCCTTTTCCCTAAGCCCACCTCAAATATTGTGAAAGGGAACAATGATCGCAAACTGGGTCACACTGCAAAATATGCAACTTTTAGATTGACAAAATATAGTTCTAAGCAAATATGTGATATCTACAAAATAAATAAGCATAAAAAAACACTGAGATCCCATTTGTCTATCTTGACTGTTCACTGCAGCCCTGTGTACAATAGCAAAGACCTGGAACCAACCCAAATGCCCATCAATGATAGACTGGACAAACAAAATGTTGCACATATACACCATGGAATACTACACAGCCATAAAAAACAGTGAGTTCATGTCCTTTGTAGGGAATTGGATGAATCTGGAAACCATCATTCTCAGCAAACTGACACAAGAACAGAAAACCAAACACCACATGTTCTCACTCATAAGCGGGTGTTGAACAAACAGAACATGTGGATTCAGGGAGAGAAGCATCACACACTGGGGGAAGTTGTGGGGGGCTAGGGGAGGGACAGTGGGGTGTGGGGAGGGATAACATGGGGAGAAATGCCAGATATAGTCAAAGGGTGAATAGAGGCAGCAAACCACCTGGTTATGTATGCACCTATGCAACAACCCTGCATGACCTGCACATGCACCCCAGAACCTAAAGTAAAATAAAAATAATAAATAAATAAATAAAAACACTGAGAGAACTTGGAACTAAATGCTAACAAGCTTTCTTCTGTATGTAGGATTTCAAGTCTTTGTTTTATACCTCCTTCATTTATTTTACAAATTTTCCATGGTGAATTTGCATACTTACATAATTTGGAAAATTATCATTTTTAAAAATGCATAATTCAGTGCGGTTGATTCTGAAGTTTCGTCTTCAATTAAGTTAGCCTGAGTCTGAATGGCTGTGAAGATTTTTATCTGTTTTAAAGTTATTAAAAATAAAAAATGGAAGGAAGCTGATACTATAGAAATACATATTTTTTAAAATCCCAAATACTTAATAGCATATGTGATTTGCCCTAGATGCACATGTATTTCTTCATATACCCATATTGTCTTCTCTCCAAGTTCAGAGTTGCTCCATAATAACTGACCCAGTCACTATAATATTGACACACTTTCAAGAATTGGCTGTTGAAAATCAAACTTCTTCCAAATATGCAACCCTCGGTCTTTTTCATTTTTGTACAGCCCCTTCCCATGTGGCATTTTCTCTTTTCTTAGATTGAACACTAAAGGTTTGTGAAGAAGGCGGAGAAGAGAATGCTTACAAAGCATCTAGTATGTGCTAGCACTGTGTTTGGTACTTTAGATATAAGATTATGGTTTAATATATTTAGAAGAATCCAGAACTCAGGTATAGTGCCTCTTAAAGGGAAACTCCCTAAACAGCTAGCTCCTCTATGCTTCTATTTTTCAGACTGGAAATCTTGCATATTTCAAGCTTGCCTGATTCTATGTCATATGTCTGAGTAATACTAGCAGAAAAAATAAAAGGGAGGAAAAAAGAGAAGAAGGGATGAAGGGAACAAGAGAGAAAGACATAGACATCTATCATGCCTGATTTTCTATACACATATGCAGACATGCACACACAAATACATATTCACACACATGTGTATGGACATATATATAAATCAAATAAATGCATCAGCTGTGGATGGATTTAATTGTTATTCTGTTTCTTTTCCTAACAACTGTCAGAGATAATGACAGACTCTACTCAAAGGCCAAGTTCAGAGTAAAAAAGAGGATTCCTGGCCACCCTTCTTTTACAGAGTAACTGTTAAGCAAAAAAAATATTGGTACTATAATTCATTTCTTTACGAAATCTTCTACAGTTCTGACCCACAGTGATCACAATTTTTTCTAAATTCCCATTTCATTTAGGGCCTAACCTATATCACTTAGCAGTCAATTATATATTATTCCTGGCTTTTCCGCTTTTTTTTCCCCTGTGTTAATATGTTCTCTTTTCTGAAACAATACAAGACCTCTGAGGACAGACGCCACATCTTAGTATCTTCCATTATGCCCGGCTCCTAAACATTGACATAGGTACTGAAAAAATTGTTACGTGAACCCTAACCTTAGACATACTTACCTTCTCTGTAAAGTCACATGACATGTTGTTTCTCCCACTCTTGACATGTGTGCAACACTGTTTGTCAGCTATGTGGGCATCAATCTGTCTGCTCAGGATGCTGATAAAACCTCAGGGGGAGAGCCAGTGCCCTTTCCATCTCTGCAACCTCCTCAGGGCTTCAGGGTGCAACTGGTACATCATAGGTGTTCGAAATATATTGCATATTTTTCATTAAGAATGGAATTCTGATGTATCCCCAAGTCATCTAAGTATAAGCAAGGTTTTCTAAGGACAATGAGAAGGCTAGGAAATTCACTATCTTTTTACATCAAATTTTTTTAACATTAATACACATTTTTAAAGAACACATACCTTAGTGGAAAAGGCACAGATGTTACAGTCAGAGAGACTTAGTCGAAATCAAAGCTGCTACCACTTTCGGTGATGAAGATTTATTTTCAGATGTGTACTTTAGCAGCAAAAGTCCTTTTGTGATCTTTAAAATTGTAATTACTCAAGCAACACATGAAGATTTAAACAATGTAAGAAGTTATCGAACAAAACTTGAAAAATCTTTCTACTTTGTCCTTCCTCCTGCTCAATCACCTCAAAATAATCACTGTCAGCCATCCTGTGTATTCAACTCTGCTTCTCTTTATCTGCATTTGTATCAGCGTGAATATATATATAAACATTATTTTGTGTTTGTTATATAAATAGGTCTGTTATACATATTGTTTTATATTTTTAAAATTAATTATCTCATTCAATATTCAGTATCTATCTTGTGTTTTAGTAGCACTAACACTTTCTAGCTACATGACTTCAAAAATGACAACAAATACTTCAAGCCTCAGTTTGTTTATCAATAAATTGGAGATGGTATCTACTTCATAGAGTTGGGGTAAGGATTGAAAAAAAAAAATAGGGCTGGTGCGGTGGCTCTCACCTGTAATCCCAGCACTTTGGGAGGCCAAAGAGGGTGGATCATGAGGTGAGGAGTTCGAGACCAGCCTGACCAAGATGGTGAAACCCCATCTCTACCAAAAATACAAAAATTAGCTGGATGTGGTGGTGCGCACCTGCAATTACAGCTACTCATGAGGCTGAGGCAGGAGAATCGCTTGAACTTGGGAGGCAGATGTTGCAGTGAGCAGAGATTGTGTCACTGCACTCCAGCCTGGGCAACAGAGCAAGACTCCAACTCCAAAAAAAACGAAAAAGATTTAAAAAAAATAATGTATGCCAATCATCAAAATTGTTGGTACTGTATAAAATGTAATCATTATTGTGGTAGTGGTGGTGATGGTTGTTACGACTGAGCCATGCAAATTAGATGAGGAAATTCCTAGCTTCCTCTCAGGCCTGATCTACAGTGGGATTTTAGGGAATCAAGAACAGTAACTCCAAAATCTTTGATATCATAATTTGCTGTTTGCAGGAAGACTCTATTCCTCACTTACAAAACACAAAAAGTCACTGGGACCACATGGGAATCTTGATTTGCTTGTGGTGCTCTGTTCCCTAAGGGCTACAGAAATGGAAGCGTAAGAGGAAATATCTGTCTCCTAATTGCCTTCCAAGGAAATTAGTGTGAGTTCAGCTTTTCACAATCCCAGCATTAACCAGAGCCAAATATATAAAGACCTGTTCACAGCAGTAGCTGCCTGACATTAGATTGTGACAAAAAACAATATCCACTGGCGGCTCTAGTCTACAGCTGTTCTCTCTACCACATGTGCCTTCCTGCTACAACAAGTTATGCACCACATGTCCATCAACTCTGTATTTAAGACAGCATCTCAATGCATTCGTTTTAAATCAGATATGAAGTGCTGATCAAAACTGAAGTTTTCCAAATGCAAGTACATTTATCTACAGCACTTCTAAAATGAGGGAGAAAAGCTCAAAGTCTGTCAAAGTTAATTAGATTCATACAAAAAGCTTAACAGTCCTATGCAATGTTTTTATTCTGTTACACATAAATGTACAATAATTCCGTGAACATTGAGTTTAATTGCTCATAATATTGTAATTAAGGTTATGCTTTGTATAAATATCAACTCATCATTTACTGTGACTACAGACCTACTTAAACGATCAAGTCAATTTGACAGCGCATTCTTGAAAAGAGATCCTTTTAAGAGTTTTGCTCTTATGTGGTCTGGAATACTAATGGAGGTTAATTGTGAAAACAAGCGTAGTGCAGACTTCAGAATTATCTTCAAATTTTCGTGATAGAGCAATGTAACCACAGTTCTATGTGGCCTGCTGACCTAATGCCATGAATAACATAATGGCCATTAAAAGTCTGCATGTCTGTCTCTGGAAAACCAGAGAGCTCCTTTTTAATATTTACATTTTAAGCCTGCCCTTTAAACAGACACCCTTTAACTACTATATTTGTGATTCAGATGATCAGATAATTAGATGTAAGATTAGATGCGCCAGAAGAGATGGCTGCCTCAATTAATCTTACAGTCTGTGCCTCTGCAAATCACTGCTTGGTGTGTAAGAGAAAATATCAAATTAAGTTTTCAGAAGCAGGGAAATTTCAAGTCTGCAGTCATTTTAATTCCATCTGAGTCAAGGATACAATTTATTACTGTATTCAGAATTCACATTCCGTTTTTCCAAAACACCTAGTTTAATTAGAGAGTGGAGCCCCAAAAGAGCAGAAATAGGAAAAAAAATAAATAAAAGTCTTCAAGTGTCCCTCAGTGATCACTATGATACTCCTAGAGACAATATCTGTTCTGAAGTGTGTCTTTGCCCTGAGTGAATACTGAAAGATTAGACACAGTGAGGCTTTTCCTTCAAGTAACCCTCACCACTGGCTTTGGAAAGAGCACTGCAACGTCCCTCATCTGGCAAATACTCCAACTGTTTTTCTTCTTTCTGCTATTGATTTTCATGTTCAAATTTTACAAATCACTGTGTCTTCAAAAATGATCTAGTAACTGGTCTCATAAAATTCAAGAAGATGCAAAAAACTCATATTGCCAACTATATGTACTTTTTATAAATAGAATTTTTAACAGAATAGAAACATGAAATAAAAATAGATCTAGAAACTAGAAAACAGATGGCAACAAAAGATACCAGTAATTATCCCTGGGTGCTATTAAGAGGGAAGTACAAAATAGCCCATTTCTTGTTCTTTTAAGATTTCTGAAAGCTACAGTGCAGAGGTGAAATAGACTTATAGCTTCCACTTAAGTCACATGGTATTTTAAAAAAGGAAGGGATGGGTGGAGCTGCTTTTAAGTATTCTGGTTCACAATTCCTAGACGTGAAATCGGATTCTTGAATCCTATGCCAAGACATTACCATGAGAAATCAGACCCCAAAGTCATTTGCAGGCTTCACATTATCTAGGAACACTGTATTTCTAAGTTGGGGTTAAGTAGATTTAAAAAGTCACCATATTTACTTATTCAAGAAATATTTATAAAATACAAGAAAGCTTTCAAAAAGAAAGAAGCATCTGCAAATTAATTCCTACGGGTAAGGAATCTCAGTAAGTAACAAGAGGGCAGGAATAGCTTGTCATAAACTTATTTAATATTCCTCTGATCTCTGAATACAAGGGTGACAACACATGGAAACAAAATAAAATCTTAAGAACACCCAAAAGAGAAATCTGTTAATATCAAACTGCAACGAGCAATAATGGGCTCGACCCCATTTATTACCTGATATACAACTAGAATATGTTTTGCATATTTGTATCTAAGATTCGCTTCTGCAGGACAGAGAATCCAACCCCTTATTTTTTTCCCCTTTGAATCCACAAAATAGTTATATTCTAACTATGTGCTAAGGATTTCATACATATGGATAGATCCTATTCCCCAGACTGAATGGTAAACATTTAAAGGGCAGGGGGATACCTGTTGTATATTTTTATTTCCCTTCATTATTTTACCTTGTGTTGAGAAATGCTGAGTGTATGATAAAATTATATTGTTTGCTAAGAAGAATGATGGCAAGGAAAACCTAGCCACACCCCCTCCACCAAGTGGAAAACTACTTGGGGCATTCTAAAGTAGCAAAACAGTATATGTATATCATACACTGGTTAAAACAATTCTTTAAGCACAGGGTATGTGATCCTGCCTCCATGGCTCCCTCGTGGAGAGTACTTCCTAGCTTTTCCTTGATCCGTGGTAAGCAGGCACCAGCTAGCTGCCTACATAGTTTATCTTGGTTCTATGAGAAAACACAGAACATCTGTTTGCTAATAATAGTCACCTGTTCAGAGAGAATACGTGGGTCAGAATCTGCTCCAGGCCCACAGCCCGGAAGGCTCTCAGCCCGGAAAGCTGCTGGACCCCGGAGAATCCCACTTTGCTGTTCTATCTGGGTATCTGCTTCTTAATGCCTCCAGTGCTGCCTGGGTGGGGGTCTCTATGGCCTAGCTGGTCTCGGTAACCTTACACAGAGCCAGCCACAAAGCAGGGACTGAACTGAGGGGATGAAAGGAAGGATGGGAAGGCAGAAAGGAAAAGAACCATAAGAGAAGCAAGCTTTGATTCCAAGGATTTGCTTTACAGTGTCCTTTTCCTTCTCTCCAGTTTTCATCAATGGCCTCAATATTCAACCAATCATCCTATTGTCTTTGTGTTATCTCTGATTTTCCCTTTACGCCCACCCAGGTCTTTCTTCCCGAGTTATTTCTCATGATTCCCTCCTTTTCTTAGTTTCCTTAGCAGCTTACCTCAAGTTCTTACTGGCTTACCTAGAATAAGCAGTTATTACCTCTTCTCTAAGCTAATTCAGTAGCTCCTAACTGGTCTTTTTGTGTTAATTCCTCCCAAAAGTTTATCTCCTGAAGCTCTAATGGTGCTCTTTCTTCTTCAGAAGTCTTTGTTGACTTTGAGAAAGCACAAAACACACATTACGTATTTCGGCTTATATGCACTACCACCTACTCTGTTCCATGCCCAAGGTCCCCTTTCCTCTTCCCATCTTCATTGGTCAACACGTCATCTGTCCTTTGACCCAAACCAAATGTCTTCCCTCCAGGAAAGCTTTATATGTCCACCCATAGTCCAAGTTCATTTCTGCCTGTTCTTTGCTCTCGTAGAAATGCCTCTCAAGCAGCCCTTACCAGATCTTTTACCTTCAAAATCTCTCTGTGGATGTTGCAAGCTCCTCTTTAAAAATGCACCACATCTGGCTAAACTTTGTACTTAATGCCTTTTTCACAGCAGTTGCTTAGTGAACATTTATTTAATTATACTCATTTGCACTTGGAATCTTAGAACACATACTCAGCATTAACAAATCTCAATAATTTCAGGGAATCGTATCATAAGAATTGATTCTAGGAAACCATTGATTTTATCCTTCTAGCTGAATGCACATAAATATCTCAGCCAATTAAGAGTCAATCACTATTTAATACTCTTCTAGATAATAATTCAAAATGTTTTAAATATAAAAAAATGTACATTTTATACATATTTTCTGGCCACCAAATGAAAACATTTTCAGAATCAGTTTCCTACAAACAGCAAGCTTACATTTTAATTCCTCTTTTTCTTTATTCATGCTGAGCTTTGCTTGTCTAGACAGTTCCTCCCATGATTCTTTCATATTTTGATGTGTATTAGAACATCCACTCTTCCATTGTCCTTCAGATGATTTTGTTGCTGTTGTTTCTGTTTTGACCTGGGAGAAATTCTTTGCTGTTCCTCTTACTTTCTAACATGGTCCAGCAAATTCTTCGTAGTTGCCTCTTGTCTACTGCTTTCCCCATAACCTTTGCCAACAGCTTTCTAAGGACTTTGCCTGCAATGCACCCGGAGGCCAGGTGTGCCTGCAACTCCTCCTCCCCTCTTTTAGGGATATGGGGTCTTTCGAGGTAACTCTTTGCAATGTTCAACAATACTACCAAAATATGATTTCTGATATCCAACCTTACTTTCTCACACTGCAGTTTAAGTACATTCTCCTCTCTTTTCTAATCTTGGAGAATGTGGAACACATTGATTTTTCTCTGTATAACTAGAGGAGGAAACCTATTAGGTAAGTCCTAAGAAACTCTTTTGGTGCTATTTTTTCTCTTAGACAATACTGCCTTTCATATGATTTATCCATTAGAAAAACAGAGTACATCAAATTTTGTCTCTGCCAATAATACCCTATTTCTTTCATCCTGTCTGCAAAGTTAAGTTTTCTAAGCTGATGGTTCCTGTCTTAAAAGTTTAGGAAGGATTGAAAGATTCAACTTTAAGTCCAGTAACTTGGGGTTGCTAATTTAACCTCCCACACAACATGGTAGTGTGGTCAACTCACTGAAAGATATGGGCAATCCCCTTCAATAGGGAAATGCAAAAACACTTATGAGCTTAGGGGACTTACACGTATTAATAACACACGTGAAGTATCCAATTAATGCTGTGGTCTCATAATATAAACCAAACAAAAAAAAATTCACTGACCTTAGTCTATAGATTCTGTGCATAAAACCCTGGATATCATATAGACCTCATGAAACAAGCATATAAGATGGACAGAAGGTCAGAGGAGTCACTCAGAGAAGATCTATAACCAGGCCTAGACGCATCATTGCATTATGTGACTTGTGACTTGAACATGGCATGGCTACAAAACGTTCCTTATAGACCAGTGGACTATTCAGCTAACTCTCTTCCTTCAATTTGGGGGACAAGAAAAAGTTACTTAGGTGTGGCATTTTTCTTAATAGATTATTTAGAATAGTGTGAGAAGAAACTTTGCTGATAACTCTTACAAATTACGAAAGCAGAAAAATAAAAGTCCTAATGGACAGCTTAAGACCTGCTTATAGCGCCTGAGCTCCATTAAAATGAAGTAGTATACATGTTCTATTCACTTGCTGCATCTTGATCATAGTAGTCCTCTGAGAATGAGCTCCTATAATCTTCAATTCACCTTCTCAATAAAGAACACCATCAGTTTGATAGACTTAAGCTCCTGAAAAATACTTGCTTTATCTTCTGCAAATAAGCAAAGGAATGACTCCGTAGCTTAACATTGCTCTCAAACATCAAACTGCCCACTCACCTCATTTGAATGTCTATCCAAGGGGAAAGCCCCAATATTCAAACCACCTCACATAATCCACCTAATTGGCACTTCCAAAGGTAGCAACTGAACACTTATTTGGATGGCTAATTTCCTTTCACTTTTCAGATCACTCAGATATGTAAAAAACTTGAATATATTTTTATATTTTTGTAACCAACCCCAGACACACTGTTCGGCATTTCATAAAAACGTTATGGCCAGGCGCAGTGGCTCATGCCCATAATCCCAGCACTTTGGGAGGCCAAAGCAGGTGGATCACTTAAGGTCAGGAGTTCACGATCAGCCTGGCCAACATGGCGAAACCCCATCGGTACTTAAAAAAAAAAAAAAAAAAATTTCTGGCCGTGGTAGCAGCCACCTGTAATCCCAACTACTCTGGAAGCTGAGGCAGGGAGAATAGCTTGAATCCAGGAGAAGGAGGTTGCGGTGAGTCCAGGTTGTGCCACTGCACTCCAGCCTGAGCGACAGAGTGAGACTCCAACTTAAAAAAAAAAAAAAGCATCATAATTAAAAATAAAAGGTATCATAATTTATCCAAAGGTGATAAAACAAAGGATATCTCAATGAAGTTTAATTATTTTCTACTTGTCATAGAGCAATTTATGAGATATGTCTGGAGGAAACTATACATATACATGTAGAATTTCTTTTTTCCATTTTAGGTACTGCTATTATATGTTAACAAGAAAAATATTAACTACTTGAAACAATATAACACATTGCTGGTGTTGTTTTACATTGGTATATGTTCCCAGAAGCACAATTTTTGAATACAGATGCAGATACACACAAACACACACAACCCGAAAAATTTGACTCTGTAATTCCACTTCCAGTAATTCATCGAAGAAATAATAAAACTTCCTCTCAAAAACTGAGATGTAAAAATGCTCATACTTCATAATAATAAAAAAATAGAAATAGCTTAAAATGCCAATGATAGGGATGCATTAATAAATTACAACTCTAAGATAAAACACTTTGCAACCCTTAAAGAGCATATTTTCAAATAATATCTGACATGGAAAAATGCTCGATTAAAAGTTATGTAAAAGCAATAAATAATTTTAAAAGGTTGTTAAATATTGCAAGTTTAAAAAAAAGAAACGTGTTTTCTACTACTCATAAAAATTCTAGGTGGATATTCGCTCAACCAAATATTAACAATTGTAATCACTAAAAAGTAGGTTTATAAGTGATTTACATTTTGTTATTTACACTCTATCTATATTCCAATTGGTCAATAGTTAACATGCTTTATTTTATTAATTTTAATCAACTCTTATCCCTTCTCCCTAACCCCTGACACTGAGATTCCTATACCTGTTTAGATGCAGACTTTGGAAGACTCTGCATGAAGTTTGCGCAGGAAACTGCTCTCCATTAGTGCTTGTTGTCCTGTTATAAACCACTTCCATGCTGAAAGGCATGCTGGTTTACATAACAAGTTAATGGTGACCCTATCTAAATGCTTTTATAGGATTATAGACATAAAAGTTTGAAGAGAGGTTAAAAAAAAAATCTCAAATCTATAGTCTTCTTCAATCCAAAGATGTACTAAAGCTCTATTTCAATTACAGAGGAGGGATTGAAAGAAAGGCTTATCTCAATTTAGATATATTTTGCCATTTTAGATTTTTATCCACCCTGAATTGTCCTTAACCCTAATACAAGAGCCAGATATGACCAAGATGTATGATATAAATATGAACATTTAATTATGGACACTTATGTAAAACTTGCATTTTTAGGCACTGGAAGAATCAGGGATATCAAAAATAGTTTTCCAATGTTTTTAAGCAAAATAACTTCTTTTACTGTTTGTCACATAAAGACTTTTGCAGAAACCCAACATAATAAAAGTAAGTAAAACTGGGCTGCTTAATTTTGCCCCTTAAATATTCCCCTTACCCTCAACCTACCCAACCAGCCAAGTGCCCTAAACAAACTCAGAGCTTCAAAACACATGATACAGAAACAATTTATGGAGGAGGTCAAATTTACTAGTTTCCTAGCTGATTTCTAAAGCATACTGTTCCTCCTAAAATTTCCAGCGTTAAAATATTCCTATTCTTGCTTCAACACCTTTCTAACTAAACCCTATTACCCATCTTCCCTCAAACTCTGGCTGAGAGAAGCAACATGAAAGAACATTATTGAAGAATAATAGAGTTATTCTTGAAGAAGAATAGAGTGTACTTCCAATACTTTAGGTTCTCTAAACTATACTTTGGATCAAGTCAGAGCACATGAAGTTTACATACACAGACGACATTAGCCTACTGTTTCCTTTTGCTGAACTGACACCTCATAACCTTTATACTTCTTCCCCAAAGTTTCATTATAAAAGAGCATTTGTTTCAAAATATTTATTAAAGGACTTACTATTAAATCAGTGCTTAGCATTTATGAACCTATGTGAGTAATCTCCATTACAAATCAGTACTGGGAAAAATTCCTCCTCAGGAACTGATTTACTTTCTTCTCTTAGATAATAATAGTAACATAAATCTAATCTAAAACATTTAGGCTTACTGTATGTCAGTTAAGATTCTAAGTATCTTACATGCCAACACCTCACCAAATTCTCACAGCCAGTATTACCCAATTTTAAAGATGAGAATACTATGGTGAAGTTAAGTATCTTATCAAGGTCACACAGCAGAAAGTGGCAAAGTCACAATGTGAACCCAGGGAGTATAGTTCCAGGGTTTACACTCTTCACTGCTATTCTATATTACTTCTCTTGATTAGGGTATGAAATAATAAGTTTGAATTCTACTCTAAGAGCTTAAGCAAAATATTAACTGAAAAGGCCCACTAGCAGGACTTAACAATATTTTGAAAAGATGATACTGGCAAAAGTTTTGAAAACAATTTTAATGGCTTCCAAAATAGGGCAGCATGTCATTTTCTTGAGCTGTGTTAAGTGTGAGGCTGCCTTAAGATAAGAATGAGGGAGACATTCTAAAGGTTCCTTCTTGCTCTGTCACTGGAAATTTTTCACTTTTGGATGAAAAGAGTTTTATGCAAATGATGGGCAATTCTTGAGTCTCTGTATCTTTAATTCCAGTCTATGTAATTGTTGCAAATAAGCAAGTATGGTTACTATAGCAGATTATAAAATACTATTACTATTTATATGCCATTTTTGTGCAGGGGGCTACAGTAAAAATAAAAAGCAATAAAATGAAGAAGGAACATTCTCATGAGATAAAATTCTTTTGAACATATTTTCTGCAACTGGGGAAAATACACCAGCACCCAAAGGAATATGGGAAACTTTACACTACATTTAAGCACAAGCACATTTTCGACTTCTTAATTTAAGAAAGTAAAGGACAGCATTAAAATGCACATACGAATAAACAGGCCATATATTTACTTCTACTAATTAACATCTCTTGAGGTCTCTAGGGTCTCTTAACATCTCTGGGACCTCTCTCAAAGGATGTTCTCTCTGGCAGGAGAAACAGCGATTCAAAAACTTGCTAAGTCCAGAGGGAAAAATGTCAGAGAAGAAAAGACACCCTAAAAACAAACATGTTAATTAAAAATCGAAGAAAAACATCAGCATCTTCCACCTCTACCCACTATTCCTGAGAGGACAGGGGAAATCGTCTTTTTGCTTAAAACTTTTAAAGAGCCAAATTAGTATTAATCCTCCAGAAAGAGTCAACATTTGTTCAATATGGTCATTACCTTCAAGACAGACAATTCATAAAATGAAAGAAAAAGAGGAGTAGGTCTTTCCAATTGCTCAGATTAAAATATATGTGAGTCAGTGAATGTCATCTCCAAAAGAGAGTCTAAAAAAATTATTTTTTTTTCAGTAATCTCAATCAAAAAGGAATAACCTAAGGGAGGTGAGAGGCATCCATGAAGGAACGGTCAAGGATAAGGGGAGAATACCAAGCAGAAACAGCAGCGGAGTGATTTTATTATTTACTAAAACACAGTCTAACAAGAAATATGATTATTCCTGGTTGAAAATTGAAAATAAGGGGAAGAAGAAATGAATAGGAAAGGAAAGAATCAATGAAGAAGGATAGGAAAAATAATGAAAAGCCAAAAGAAAATTAAAGGGAAACAAATTAAGTCCAAAAAACACATTTTATGGTAAAATTCTAGATTTCTCCTTAATTTTTCTTATAAAATATATTTACATTTAAAATGTGGAAGCAATATTATAAGTTTAATATACTATTAAAGACATAATCTTAGGAGGCTGATAACCATGAGACCAGGTCCAGCCTCTATCACTAATTAGCTGTATGGCCTTAACAAGTTACTTAACAGTGCTAAACCTTGGTTTTCTCATGTAAAATGTTTATAATAAAAATAAAGTATTACTATTTCTCTATAAATTTATTTTCATATACATATTTATGATAAAAGTATAATATTAAGTTTTCTACAATTTTATCTACATAAAATAATTTTACCTATCATCATATGAACATAGTTTCCATATTGCTAAGATATCACAAGGACAATTTTCAGTACCTACAAAAATTCTATCAAGTAGATGATAGACAACTTTCAGTGCCTACAAAAATTCTATCAAGTAGATGCACCATGTCTTAAATATTCATGCAATTAGTGTCCCCATATTTTGGATTATTCCTTTAGATGAGAAGAGCTTCCCTAAAAAAGAGTGCTGACTCAAAAAGAGGCATGAATGCTGCTCTTCTCTTTTAAACCCAAGAAAAAAAAGTTGAAATCTAGTTCTGCTCTTCCTAATCAAGGCTGTCTGATTAAGCCAGGGTTACTATTTACCATGATCTACAACCAATGTTTTAGTTTATGTCATTTTGTCATCTTTACAGAGCCTCCCATGCTCTTCAAAAATTATCCCGAGTGAATTCCAGATTCTAGATCAATAGTTACTTTATGAACCTTCCCAGCACTCTCACCTTGCTTCACAGATAAACATACTTGCACATACACTATAAGGATGGAATTTCTCTAGAGAACTATTTTCAGCTCCTATCTGCAATCGCTTGGCTGTCCAATCAATATAAAGTGAAAAACTGCAGCCCAGTGTATTCAGCCAAAATTCAACTATGAGATGTTTATCCAAGGCAGCTTGTATATTATTTAATCGAGACCTTTATGACAACGTTTTCCTTGCGGTCTATGATGAATGCAATCAATGAGCAAATATACACAGATCAATCATCTAACCACTTTGAATTGTCTGAAAACTTGGTTGAAGTGAAAGACAAGTAAGAGCTGTAATCAATGAAATTGGTAATGCTGGAGGGAAATCAGACTTCGATGCTTTAGGATGCAAGCATGAAACATGACTTCCTATCTATTTTTTACTGTCCCTGTAGGCCTGTCATACTAACTTTAAATCAAAAGTTCACTTGATATTTTTTAAAGAAGCTGTCATTTTTCATATTAATATCTGCTGCTTTACATTACCAGCATTCATCTACAAAGATTATATCTACCTTCTGTCGTATATAAATCTCATACTAATAACTCGTTGAGCAAATAGTATTGGGAGTGTATTACTCTCGGTTTAACCACAAACTTTTGAAAGGTCGTGATATGAAAGATAGAACTCAAAAGACAAACATAAAACAATGTTCAAGATTTGTCAAATTGTTGTTCCCATCTGGATTCTGCATTTTATGAAGCACTTCAAGGTACTCAGCAGGTGGAATATCATCCCATTTTATAGATGAAAGATGAGTAAAATATAAAATGTAGTTAAATATGTATGTAAGGGGCTAATTAAATAATAAAACAAAGTCCTTTAGAGAAAACCAACATAAAACAAGAAATATGCAACTCATTTTTGTGGATATCATGAATGGAAAACATAAGTCAGAGTCCTACATACTCTTAATGATACAAACTTAAGATCTTCTATTCCAAGATCTGGAAAGAACAGGGCATAGTGGAAAATATCCAGGATTTGGAATAGAAGATCTTAAGTTTGTATGTGGACTCCATAAATAACCATGTGACTTGGTCAAATTCAAAGTTATCCTTACTTCTGTGATGGTCCTCATCAGTAAAATGAGACATTTCTCTACCTGAGTTTCATGATAATTAAATAATGTTTATGAAAGCACTTGGTAAATCATAATGCAATATATAGATTCTTCTTATAAATTATATTTCCTTGACTTTCTCCAAATGCCATCATCATTTCTACTTTAGAAATCAATTTTTCCTGTATCTATTCACAGTCCAGCTCTGAATGGATGGTTCACAAATATCACATAATTTTTCTTTGTTCCCCAACTTTCGAGATGTATCTGGCAATTAAGGGAGACCACAGTTTCATTCATGCAGGTGCTTTCTATAGATTTGTGTTTAAATTGTGTATTCTTTCTATGAATTTATTTCTTCAACAAACATTTTCAGAGGCACTGAGCACAGAGAGATAATCAAGACAAAAATTCTCCACCTTCAAGGTGTTCCCCCATCTGGTAAAGGCAATATCTAAATTATCATGCATTTATCAACATATCTGATAATTAATGGATATGCAAGCAGGTACTACGGATGCACAGAAAAGAAAGCATTTAACATTTAAATTTGTCCTACGGGGTCACAGAAATCTTCACAAAGAAAAGGGCACTTGAAAAATGAGTCCCTAATATCCCCATTCACTATGGCCTTGTCACACTTTCAGAACATTTAATTAGCGATAATTATATGAATTTATACAATCTCATCCCTCATTAAGGTCAAAGGCCTTTAGGCTTAAGTCTCCTTAAAACATAGTCACTTGCATCTAGGACTACCAGAAAGGAATAGATGTTTGTACACAGTTAAACACAGGCAAAGTGGTATCTGCTATATGAGGGCTTTAGAACTAGACCCAGCCAGTATTAACTTTCTAACCTGAAGTCATATGACCTTGGACAATTCACGTTACCTCACTGTAGCTGAGTTTTCATATCAGGAAAATGAGGCAGTAATGGTGAGGTGCCTGGTATATCACAGATGCTGGTTAAATGTGTGTTCCTTTCCCCCAAAGCTACCTGAGCTTTCCTCTCCAATAGCACTTACCTCCATGCACTTAACTGCCTGACTCCTTCCTCAAATGTAAGCTGTCTGCAGACAGGGCCTGTTTCTTATTCATTTCACAGTCTAGTACCTGGGGTGATGCCTGCTATTCCATGATTAATATGTCATTGACACTTAAATAGGTGCAGAACAGCCATTTCCAAAAGAAGGAGGTAATTTCTAATATGCAAAGCAACATAGCAACATTAAATTCATTTATTTATTCCAAAGATGTTTATTAGCAACTACTACAACATGCTAGGTACTAAATGCTGCAGATGCAGCAGTGAACAAAATGGACAAAATGTCCTGCCTTCACGAAGCTTATGTCCTAATGCAGGAAATGGACAATAAATAAAAAAATCAGCAAAATATACACTAGTGAGACCACTGTAAGTGCTGCAGAAATAAAAATGACTAGAGAAGGGGAAAGGAAGGGTCAAGATCTTAGAGACTGAAAGTTTTACTGATAAAGGGACAATTAAGCAAAGATCTGAACAAGGTAAGAGAGTGGGCCATACATCTGTCTAGGAGGAAAGTATTCTGAGGAGGAAAGAAAAGCAAACTCCAGACTCCTGAGTCAGGAGAATTCCTTGTGATGAGCTGAGTGTGACATCAAGGTAGAACCTGTCAGAGAGGAGTGAGTGGGAGTTCAGAGAGATCAGTTGGGGATAGGATGGGACTTGACCACATAGGGCCTGTGGGCCATGGTGAAGACACTGGTTTTTACTCTGAGTGAAGTGGCAGCTGATAGGGGGTTCTGAAAAGAGGACTGACATAATCTGACTTATATGTCTACAGAATCGCTTCAGAGGCAGGGTAGGGAAAAAGTGCGAGGGAAACAGGGGGCCAGTTAGGTGACCGTACCAATAACCCCAGGTAGGAAATAAAGTTGGCTTGGAACAGGGTGACTACAGTAAAGCTGTCAAATATTGTCAAAGTCTGGATGCATTTTTAAGGTAGAGCTCATGGGTTTGGAATGATGTGTTACATCACACACTCCACAGTTCACCTAATAAAGGTATATGTTTCATAACAATATCTAAAAGAGTCTATTCACACACACACACACACACACACAGACACACACACATTTTCCAAGGATCTGAAATATACAAATTTTTAAAATTTGATAAGCCAGTTCCCATAGCAACCAAAAATCAGTCTTTTGAAGGACACATAGAAGGATATTCTGCCTAGAAACAAGTTTCTGACCACTGAGAAAAATAAAACCAAAACCAAAGCATAGTAACCCAAGATGGCATTATTTTAAAGGCTCCAAGTTTCCCCTCTTTCACAGTATTAATGCAAACCTACGCAAACTGTCCAGCTACTAAGGAAATGTTAAATTCTTTTTTTTTTTTAATTTATTTTTTGGTAAATTTACTGAATGGTGCAGTCATTGCCATAAATCAGTCTCAGAACATTTTCATCAACCCAATGAAGAAAGCTCATGTACAATCAATCCCTGTTAGTGTCCCCAGTTCTGGGCAACCACTAAGCTACTTTCTGTCTCTACAGATTTGCCTTCTGAAAATTTCATGTAGATGAAATCACACAATATGTGATCTCTCATGTCTGGTTTCTTTCACTTGGCATAAGGCTCTTGAGATTCATTTGTGTCATGCCATGTATCAGTATTTCATTCCTTTTTATTGCCCAGTAATACTCCATTGTATGGATATACCACATTTCGTCTATCCACGCATCAGCTGAGGGACGTTTCTCCACTTTTTGGTTATTTATAATGCCACGATGAACTTTTGGGTGCAAGTCTTTGTGTGAATGTGAAAGTATGTTTTCATTTCTCTTGGGATAGATACCTAGGAATGAAGTTGATGGGCAGTACAGTGATTTTATATTTGACTTTTTGAGAAACTGCCAAAATGTTTTCCAACTCAGCTGCACCATGCCACGTTCCCACTAGCAATGCACGAGGGCTGCCATGTCTCCATATCCTCAGCAGTGTTGTCACTGCCTGTCTTTTTGACTAGTTATTCTAGTGGGTGTGAAGTGCTGCCTTGGTTTTTTTGTTTGTTTTTAATATTTTGAATTTTTTTAATTGCATTTTAGGTTTTGGGGTACATGTGAAGAACATGCAAGATTGCTGCATAGGTATACACGTGGCAGTGTGATTTGCGGCCTTCCTCCCCTTCACATATATCTGGCATTTCTCCCCATGCTATCTCTCCCCGACTCCCCACCCCCCATTGTCCCTCCCCTATTTCCCCCCAACAGACCCCAGTGTTCAACACCCGCCTATGAGTGAGAACATGTGGTGTTTTTGTGTCTTGTGTCAGTTTGCTGAGAATGATGGTTTCCAGGTTCATCCATGTCCCTATAAAGGACATGAACTCATCGTTTTTGATGGCTGCATAGTATTCCATGGTGTATGTGTGCCACATTTTCCCTGTCCAGTCTATCATCAATGGGCATTTGGGTTGGTTCCAGGTCTTTGCTATTGTAAACTGTGCTGCAATGAACATTCGTGTGCATGTGTCCTTATAGTAGAACGATTTATAATCCTTTGGATATATACCCAGTAATGGGATTGCTGGGTCAAATGGAATTTCTATTTCTAGGTCCTTGAGGAATTGCCACACTGTCTTCCACAATGGTTGAACTAGTTTACACTCCCACCAACAGTGTAAAAGTGTTCCTATTTCTCCACATCCTCTCCAGCATCTGTTGTCTCCAGATTTTTTAATGATCGCCATTCTAACTGGTGTAAGATGGTATCTCAATGTAGTTTTGATTTGCATTTCTCTAATGACCAGTG